>JABUQX010116867.1:12500-93697 GCA_015478945.1 Trachelipus rathkii
GCAAAATGTTCAACATTTTAAGTTAACTCTGGAAGAAAAAGTGAGATATCAACTTAATAACCGGAATGAACTTGGATTGTATATTCATATAGGTACGCTTATTTATATTTATAGGAATTCGTAATCATTATAATCTTGTCTCATTTGTTCCAAATTATAACCCAGAGTATGAATCAATAGATATTTGATCAAAAATTCTATATTATTATAGGTCTCTATAGTAGATATATTATGATATACACAGTATAATAGAGATGAATACTCAAATCTCTACTATAAAATATACTAAATAATGTATTATGAAATTTTATAAAGAAAGAGTTTAGCTCTATTGAAACTCTACAGGCAAGTTATTCTTCTATATCAAAACAGGCACAATACACTGGGGATACACTTTCCTCTTAGCTGCTACTTTTCGATTGTTGACATTAGCGAAAGCTGAGCAAATTTAACTGAAAGATATTTAGGCTATCTTAATTCTCGATGTTGGAAGTGAGTCATTCTCATAAGAAAGGATGGGTTATCAAGACATGAGAGAGAGACTGAGGAAGAAGCGCGACCTTCCAGGAAAGCGAGTAAAAGTTATGCGCTCCATACAGCTGATGGAGAGGGTGGCAAAGCATTGGAGTAGGAAGTGAAAATCGAGGACTGAAGCTGTCGTGTATTTGGATATTTAGAAAATACCCAAACTCAGAATCACTTAAATAAATAGGCCTTATCAGCTATTACGTTGATAGAACGGAAATACTTCAGTCAGTAGATAAGTATAGATTGTACTAGTGAAAAAAGTATTGATTTACAAAAGTAATGACTAAAGTTTTAAATAGGAAAAATACCATCCAAATTCCAGAGGTCGAATCATAATTCTTCACGTTCTCGTAGAACTTTGTTTCCTAGGTCTAGCTTTATATATGAAGATCACCTAAAAGTTATAAAGTGTGCTGTAGCGAGATGCTCGCCGATTGCATTTCAATATATTACTTTTAAAAGTAACTTTTTCTTGTGAATAATTTGCTCGACTGTTGTTAGAGACTTTAGCGATGCGTAGCAGTCCTGCTTTTATTTTCCGTTCTCAAGATTGAATTGACTTATGATTACTGCATATAAATATTATGAGCAATATAATAGTACGCTATCACTATTTGTGATGGTTATTGTTAGATATTAATTCCGAAAAAGAAAGGCACTCGTCTCTCACTCTCTCTCTCTCTCTTCTCTCTCTACTCCTCTATCTCTCTCTCTCTCTCTATATATATATAGGCCTGAGTATGTAGATAATAACTACCCGGCCTACCCTATATATACCCTGATATATATACCGGTTAAAGTAATTTGTGATAAATACATAATAAATATATTATACTAATATTCAATTATAATAATAATGATATATTATATTATAAGTATTATAGTTATCCTTAATTATTTATTATATTTATTATTATCGTAAATAATTGAATTATGTATATATGAGGAGATAAAGAAATATAGTATATATAATAGCATGAAGTTAAATTAACTTTTATTATACCATTACTATAATTGATAATATACTATAGTTATATATAATATGAAGAAATATAGTTACCAAGGGTCGACTTGTAAGTGTTTTTTTGAGATTGTTATATGTTTTATTATTGTTCGTGCGTGCCGCGTGATCTGTCGATGTTACTGTGATTAAGAGAGTTGAGCCCTTATGTGTATAATATAGATTAAATAATGAATAAGTATAATTAAATAATAGGAATATACTATATAAATATAGAAGATATAATTATAGTAATAATCCTATTTTTACTTGTGATCTGCTGGTTATTTAATAGTATAGATGATATACTAGTTATATATATTTAACTTCCAGATAGTATAAATATCAATAATTAATCAATATTACTCTAAAATATTTACTGTATGTCTGTACTAATCCATTTTTATGACGATAAAAAAAAAATATTATTGCAATAAACACGAAAAAAAAAAAAGAAAGTAATAAAAACTAAAAACACTATAGTGATGAATACACCTTGTATACACCTCTAATCATACATTTTCTGAATTACTCAGACAGACTTCAAGTTTTCTTCTCTTAATAAATTAATTGTCGAAACGTGTTAACACTAACTCACCATGAAATTGAATCTCCAGACCGGCTAGTACAAGAAAAAATTATTGGATGAACATTTATAAAAGATATATTATAAATATTAGTACTTCTACCGAGAGGAGCTATATTAACCCCTATCCTTATATCCGACACATTGAAGTGGGCCGATAAATAATTTATATTTTTTAGCTTGTCATAGTTGCCATTAAATCCCCAAATGAATAAGATACTATATTATATTTAGGTATCTTTAGTATATAGGAATAAACAGAAATATAAATATATACGTATTATATATAAGTTAATAGCGTATATATACTATGTATACATGTATAATTATTACTAAAGACTATTATATTAGTGTGATTTAAACAAGTGGATATTTTTAGAATGATATATATTTATAATGCGCAAATACTAGATTATATAGTAAGTGCGATAGATAGTGAATAATTATATAATACCAGGTAATAAAATATATATATTAAAATCCTTACGTTTCATAAATGACTCAAAGTTTTAGGTTAAATTTTACACACTTGTTGTTTATAATTTATTTAGAATAATCCAGATGGTAAAATAAATCAATTTATTTTAAGAAAGTTGAAGCGACGTATAATTTGTAAATCAAATAATCGTTCCAATTTATGTAAAGCAAAGTACTCTATAATATATAGCAGACATAATAAAATACTTGGGTTAGATAGATATTACTAATAATATAAGGGTGTTACTTTACGTAATATAATTTCTTTATATATATAGACATATATGTAGTTTAAATATAATTAACTAACTTGCAATATATATAGTAAGATATTAATTAATTGACATAGTTTCGGTTATCTTATATAAGATAAGTATAAATACATATAAGTTATATATATTTTTATAATTTATATAGAATTAGTGCTAAAAATATTTCAAATGAATCTTTGTTCATTTTCAAAATTAGTCTTAATTTTATTTCTCATATTCCATTTTTATATGAATAAAGATATTTATTAGTTCAATCATCTTAAAACCAGAGCGTTCATGTACGTTATGTTCCGACAGCAGCCGGCGGCATGCATGGCAGACCACTCGCTGAAGCCCTCGCTCCAAATCTCGCTCCAAATGCGCGGCGGTGCCGTGTAACAACCTACTGGCTCTGCGCGCGAGTAAGTTGTATATATCAGAGAGAGAGAATTTTAAGCAAGTACAACTGAATTCCCAGATGGTATTGTTTGGACCAAAAAAAAAAAAAAAATCTTCACTGACTAAATAAAAAAAAAAAACCTAAATGAAGAAAATAAAGATGATATACTGCTATAGTTAGTGAAGCACTATATAAAGAAAACTATAAAAGTATTTTTGATATTTAAAGTTATAGTGTTTATCCTCTTAATAGGGCAAATCTAACTTTTTTATTATTGAATACAAACTTTCCGCAAAGAAAGCGTAACGAAAAATGAGGACGTGACACCAGTAGAGAAGTAAATATAAGACGTCTGCTATATATGATATTATACTAGTAGTAGTGTAGTAGTGATTAGATTTTAGAAATTAATTATATATATATAATATATTACTATATCTTATTATATATATTAGTATATATAGTAAATATAAATATATTACTAGAGTGTGAGAGTGCTGTATATATTTATCAATAGTTGTTAGTGTATATGAATAGTAATACGATACTTCTATCAAGCTATATATTATACTATTAATGACTATATACTGTTTTTGTATAAAATACTACCTCCCTCTATAAAAGATCATAGCTTATTAGAATAAATGTATATATACATGACTAATATATTTTATATACTATGTGATAATATTATGAGCGGTATATATATATATATAGTAGAATATACTACATATATATATAGTAGTATATATAATATTATATATATATATTCCGCTTATGTGTTGGTCAGTAGCTGACATGTATTGTAGTAGAGAAGCTTAAGCGGTATATATATAATTAATTTATATATAACGTAATTTATATATAGTATATAATATAATATATTAATATATATAAATTTATAACATATAATATATATATTATATGTTATATAATTATCATATATATTATTTATTCATATATTTACTACTGCTACACTCATATAATAACTTATATATTACAATATTTACCCGTAATATAGTATAGTATATAATATACATATAGTATATATATATAATATATGTAGAAGCTATGACGTAATAATATAGATAATAATAAGAGAAAATATATATAAAAGATATTTATAAGTAGTAAGATAGTTTATACTGTAGTTTATTAAATATATATTATATATAAGTATAATATATATATATAATATAATGAATAATATAATCATTGTCTATATTATATATATATCTTTATAGTCGATAATGATTATGTGATATTAACTACTTTCACAACAACTGTTGAGTTATTATTATTATTTATACATATATATATATATATATTAAGATATATGTAAAAAAGAAATTGATATCTAATTTTATCTATTCTTAGAAAATATTTTATATATAATTGATATTTATGTTATGTGATAGTAGTGTATGAGAGGTATAGTTCAGATGTTGAGGATTTTAAATATATACGGGTTAATATATATGAGTATGAAAAAGGACTATGGCTGTGAATTATGTTGAATATCTAATATTTAGTTTATAATATAATATAAATATAATATAATTCATATATATACAGATCGTTATATATATATATATATATTGCAACATAAAAAGGAAAAATATAAGTTATGATACACAGATATTTTATTATATAATAAAGGATTTATATTAAATATAATATAATACCTATATATTAGTAGGAATTCTATTCTATGTAAAAAAATATAGATATATTAATATAGTACGGTATATATAGATATATATATTATATAGATATATATATATAGTTATATTGAAATGTCTCAGCGATCTACGTGTATGTCTGCCCCTACCGTTATATATAATATATTACTAATATTATCATTCAAACATCAAAATATAATTATTACAATAAGACAGATTTCCCTTAAACTATCTATTCCCAATCACATCGCAACTCTCCAATATTATACAAGGGCTTCACCGCCTTTACTTATATAAGCATAAATATAATTTTATCTATTATTATATATATAATATATTACATTATTATATTATTGTATAGAGTATATAAATAGATATGATATTTAATATATATTATATTTCTTATATAACTTTATTTTCTTATATACTATATATAATGAAATATAATATAATATATATCATAATAATAATATTAGTAGTATATATCTATATATTAATTAATTATTAGTATATATCTATTAATAATTTATACTAATATATATTATATATAAATATATAAACTATATAAATTTATAAATATATAGAATGTCAAGAATATAAATTATAAATATATATATAAATTAAGGTATTATTACAATAATCTATATTTATGATAATATTATAATAAATTAATAATATATATAATATATTTTATAGTATATTATTGTATAATTTATATATATAAAAACCTATATATATATAGTAACTACTTTGAATAATATAAATATTATTTGTAATATATTTAAATTTATATAGTTGATTATATTAGATTATATTTTATATATATAAAACTATATTATATATAAATCTATTACTGTTTGTTAATCCAAGTGTATTTTATAGTTAGTATTAATATAAGGTACTAATCGTGCATCCGTTATTTTATATATTATATATAGTTAGTATATTATATATAATAAATAATATGAATTTATATTATAGTAATATAAATATATATATATATACCTTAAATACAATATAAATTTTATTAAAATAAAATACCCAATAATAGTTATATCTGATATTATGATAGTATATGCCTATATTCATAATAAGATTTGAATGATATTAATAAATACTGAATTCATATGTATATTACTCGATAATAATAGTATATAAGTTATGTAAGTAATTGATATATACTATATATATATAATTATTATGATTAAATACTATATAATAATATATATCTGTTTATCGGTACCTTTCAGGTTGCAATAAATAAATATATGCACTAGATGGTCATCTCTCTCGTTATATATTATATAGTAGAGTAGTAATATAGTTAAACGTATATAATGGTGAGATAAGTGTGTTATTATATTATGAAGGGCTATTACCTATAGCTTATGAAAATAAAGATAAAGATAGTAATATATATAATATACATTATTATTATATTAATTAATAATAATTTAATAATTATAAAGTATATTATATATATTACGCTAATAATATATATTGATTACTAGTATATACTTATTTTAAGTAGTCCCTAACACGTATATATATATCATATACTATATTAATTAAACTTGTGATAATTATATACGCTATTATCAAAGTAAATTTTGGCCAAGTGATTTAATCTATATATATATATATATATATACTATAGTGATGATATGATGAGTAGAGAGTATGTTATTTATTATATCTATTATGGCGTAGAGTGTGATGTATGAGTGTTAATATTATAATATTTAAGCCTTCATATATCATCATATATAGTATGTATATATATATATATATATATAAATATAATATAAATTTATAAAATATAAATACTATGAATAATAATATTAATAATATTATTAAGTTATAAGTAAAGAAGTATAAATATAATTAAGTTAATTTATATATGAGTTTATAATAATAATAATATAATTATTATAAGATTCAAATAACTAAGTATAAATATATATATATATAATTATATCTTATTTAGTGATTAGAGTATATTAAGCGCACAGTGAGTATATATATATATATAATATAGTGAATTAAAGATAGATAGTTATATATTACTGAAATACTATTATATATATAAATATGTATCCAGTAGAAAATATAGAGTGAGTGATGATGATTTAGTTGATATATATATATATATATTATATATATATATATATGTAATTATTAATTATATACTCTTGTATTTTTTAGTTCATCAATACTTAGCTGATGAAGATAAGAGTTTATACTATTCGTAAATGATTTTACATCATATAACTTATATATATACAATAATTACCCAATAAAGAATATATATATATATAATTATATATTATAATATAATACTATATAGGTATGTATATATTTTTCTTCATGCATAGCTTTTTTTTACTTATTAGTAAGTATAAATAATACTATTCCCGACACTATTATTCTTAAGTTAAAAATGATAGCTGAGCTATAATATATATTCTTTACTTATAATACGATCATTATCGTATCATTCCCTCCCACCTATATCTATACTACACCTACTTCACTCCCCTCTCTGATTATATAACCTCCTATTTCGTCCTACTAGCCCCTTCACTTCGCCGCTCCACCAGATATAGTTTAATAGTCAATACACCTTTGACTATCATCTCCCGTTTAACTACCATCCGAACCAGTCACCGCTTTACACTAATAATATGAGACTACTAGGCCTACCATTATGTTTACTTATATACTTATCATATAATAATATGTATATATATTATTAATATATATATATATTAATATATATATTAATATTATATATAATATAATTATACTATAATCTTAATATATATATATTAATATATATTATATATATATATTATATAATACTATATATATATTAAATTCATTTTCGTCGCGCAATTCAATCAACAACTTGTTGAGCTTAAAAATAAATCTAAAGAAAAAGGCTAAAATACGCAAAAAATTATCTTATTTTAAATCCAGCGTTTATCAAAAGGAAAGCCAAAAATCATTTTATAGATAGTCTTTATTTTTAGTCTTCTTAACATAATCATTAATATATATACACTTATATCGCTATAATTTAATTATACAGCAGAAATGTTTTAGGTGTATCTACCCTAATCCACAATTATTTAATACATCAGTATTTGTGGTATAGTGGTCACAGTATAGTCGTCGAGATGGAATATATATTAGTCGTAAATAAATTTTCTTTTTAATATTTAGACCTTGGAATTGTATATTGAAATCTCCATATTTATCACTTATTAAAAAAAGGCTTTAAGAGAGAAAGTCTATTCTTTAGGCGATGTATTGATTGACGTTTAAAATTTTCTCTATCCTCACTATCACTTGCGTCTATAGTAACGCAATGTAAAAGCGGTATGTACTGACCTCTGGAGATGAGGGAGTAAGGTAGAGAAAAGTGTATAGAGGCATGTTTCAGACGGGAATGGAAGAGAGAGATGAATATGAGAGAGAGAGAGAGAGAGAGAGAGAGATTGAGAGAGAGAGAGAAGAGAGAGAGAGAGAGAGAATTTTAAAAAACCCAATCAAAAATCAATTTGTGGATTATAATCAGATAGAGAATTGTCAGATAGTATTGTGATGTGAAGCGTGAAGTAGTGATAACAATAATATCGAATCAATGATGAATATATGATATGTTGCGTATTCAAGCAAAGAAGTTACGAAAAAATCAAAAACCTAACTATGATGTCACACCTTTGCATTGTGCTCGAATATATATGACATGTAAAACCACAACAACAAAATCTTGCTAGTATATTATTTATATACACATATTATATAAAAAATAATATATAATATATGAATAGGCAGCAATGCACTATTGTACATAATTAGTGTGTGTGAATAGTTATATAATAATATATATAATATATAATATATATATATATTAATATATATATATAATCATATATACTATTTCAGTATTTAAATATATACATACCTATATTAATTAATATATGGAACTTCGCCATTTAAAAGGATGGTTATCCCGTAAGAATATACTTATCACGACACTGAAGGCGATGTAATCGATTTATTTTTTCATTCGATTATTTCGAAGGCAATACTAGAGCGACAAGAGTCTGCCAATACACAGTTTCTTTCTATTATCTTCATTAACTAAGGATTACCCAAGGTTGAGTTGAAGAGTCGTTCGCGGAGTAGTGGTCAAGAGTCAGTGTGCTCGTCATTTGGCCTAAGCGCTGGGAGACTGGGGGCACTGTCGTCCCCCCCCTCTATCCCACCGTCTGGCCTGAGCCCTCTTTACTTAATCATAAATTTACATAAAAAAAAAAATAAAACACAAATTAAACACTATATAAATAATCTATTAACGCATATGAGTATAAAACAGCAACATGTGGTATGTGTTATCCTGCAAACTTCGTCCTTGCTCTCTCGTCATATTGGTGATGTTCTAAGTTAACATCGATCACATGCTGCTATGTGCTAGACAAATTTAGGAGTTCAGTCGATATTTTCTAGAATATTGGATTGTTTTTATTAAAATCAGCATTTAAAATAGGAAAGTACCATAATAAATTTATATATGATATTATATTATAGTATATAATATATTAATATTATATTATATAATTTATTAATGATAATTTAATATATTATATATATATTAATAACATATTTAATATTTTATAATAATTAGTTACCGCTATAAATTAATATAATGTATTAATATATTATATAATTATATTAATATATATATTATTACCTATATATAATTTATTATATAATTATATTATATAATATATAATTATATTATATATTATATTATTAGTTAGATATCTCATACCTTATATACATTATATATCTTTATATTTTATAAATATTATTATTTACTACGATTATATTAATATATTATACTTATTTAGATATATTATAAAATAATTTATTCGAATAAGAATCATTCTTCCCATTTTCAAGTCTAAAAGGTTTAAGAAATTAATGTAAAGGTTTAAATGAAAACAAATACTAATTTGACATATTAATAAATAGTAATTATCAAAAATAACCATAATAACATGTAAAAAATAAATTAAAAAATGTATAACTAATAAAATATTAATTAACCAATGTAATTAATGTTTACCAATTTTAATTCCGAAGAACAATATAATAATATATATAAATTATATTGAATAAAAAAATAATAATAATATAAGATAATAATAATAAATAATAATAATAATAAGAATAATAATAGATAATAAATAATATTTATTACCTAAATTATTTTACGGAATGCTAAAATATTGTAAGCTTGTCGATTTGGAAGATTTTGTTACACTTTTTTACAGAATAGATTTCTAATAGATGATAAAAATTTTGGTGGTCTGACTGCTATTGCCTGTTCTGATACTCAATCCTATTTATAATGACAAATGGCCTTTGCTTTTAGCAATAAAAAATGATAAAATCTTCTCGCGTGTATTTATATAGTTATCTCAAATAGGACACTTAGTAATAATGACAAGAATATAAATAATATATACAACTCCTATCACTAAGCATCGATATTTAGGATTTCGTTTTTAAAATGATTTAAGATAATTGAGACAATAAGTTTATTGGTAATTTTAAACATAAGTAATTAATAATTAATGAAACGTATTATATAATGTTTTTAGTGTGAATTAGTACATTTTAACTATAAAAAAAATGAATTTCAAATTAATCACCTCATTAATATATAAATCATAGGATCATAATATAGAACATATAATATATAATACATTAGGATAGTTATAGGTTACTGTTGGAGGAATGTATATCATGCCATTTGGAAAAATAACAATATACATTACAAAAATTTAGTTATTTAATCTTTATTCCTCTTTATATCTTGTAAAAAAACCATTCTCTTATAGATTAGCTAATTACTTTTCGTGAATGACTTACAGTTTATCATGGTATAAGAAATAGCGAACAAATTAATATCATATTATAAATATATATAAATAAAAATATAATTAAAATACTTAATAAATAAATTAATGAAATAATAATACAAAGCAGGTTACTCTAATCTCTCCTCTCTCTCATCTCTCTCTCTTACTCTCTCTCTCTCTCCTCTCTCTCTCTCTTCTTCTACTTCAGAATCATTAGTCTCTCTCTTAACTCATTACTATCCTCCTTACTTCTATCTCATTCTCTCTCTCTCTCTCTACTTTCTCCTCTCTCTCTCCTCTCTCTCTCTCTCTCTCTCTCTCATCTATATCTTACTTAGTCTCTATACTCTCTCTTATACTCTCTACTCACTATCTTCTCTCTTCTCTCATCTCTCACTCTCTTACTCTCTCTTGTAATAGAATAAAGATGACCAATTTGAGCATAATTAAGTTTAATTCCAGATCAGAAAGAAATGAAAACAAACAATAAAATCTTATTATATTTAAAAAAATTATAAGAGGTAAAACTGAAATATGAGGATCAATTTTGGGAAAGGAGGGGAAGGTTGAATTTTCCTGTTGGCCAGAACATAGATTTGAGATGAATGAAAACATCCATCTTACTTACTCTAAGGGATCAGGTCATAACGAGTGGCCTAAGTGTATACATCTGAGTACCATCAGTCCTCCATATTGTAATATTGAATAGTTTTATGTATAGAATAGAGAGATTAAATGAACATCATTATGAGTACATACAGAGTGGGGTATATTATAATTAAGTGTTTATCCTGTTAAAGATATATGAAAATGTGGTAGAACTACATTATTTCTTATAAATAAACATTTATATATATAATTTTATTAACATCAATATCATGTGTGCATTTATATTATATTAATTATTATTATTATTATTATATTATAATATTTTTATAATTTAATATTAACTATTATGGACTAATTATTATTAATATTATTGCAATTATGTTATTATTTATATTATGTCTCTTATCAAACACTGTAAAGACATTATGAAATGGGAAGCTTCCCGATACATATATATATATATATAATATATATATATAATATATATATATATATTCATATATATAATACATTAATAATATAATAATTAATATATATATATTAATATTAATTAAGATATATAATATATATATATATATAATATTATAATATAATATATATATTATATATATTTATATTATATAATATTATATATTATATATATAATAATATAATATGAAGGTAGATATATATAGATTTATAAAATATAATGAATATATAAAATGAATTCCTGAAATAAACTATATAATATAAAAATAATATAATAAAACTGGACCTAGTTCTACTCGATATAATCAATCAAGGTCCATATTAGTCTAACGTGACGATTCTATCATGCCAAACTGTAGACGTCACACAGTATAACACCTACTGCTCTCCAGAAAGCATAGCTATAGGACTATACAATAGATTATATATAGTAGAATAGTATAATATCTATAGAATAACATACATGTCATTAACGGGATCTATCACTCACGATGGGTGCACGTGAAGAATATAGAGCTTTACTGTTTCTTAGTAGATCTAGTCCTTCTCTCATTTTTTATTTTTATCATAATAACATCATACTATACCTTATAATCTGTTTAGTTCTGTGATACAATTCTTGTACATTTTTATTCATTACATCATATATATATATAAAAATATAAATATCTATCATATATAACACAAGAGAATTAACTCACGTAGTTTCCTATCGAGAGAAGACACTCCTCTAACCATCACATATCTCATCTCCACTCTAACTCAGTGATTTATATTACCCAGGTGGAATCATCCGAGCGAAAGGATTGCATCAGGATAACGCATCTCGGTAATTAGTGAGATAACTATGTAGTTTATGCATCAAGATTAGAATAGAACTAACTATTACATTGAATCAATCTATCTGCATCTGAATCCTCTCAAGTATACAAATGCAAACTAACTAAAATAATAACTTATAAAATGGACAAACGAAAACACAACATCACACCTTACCAAAAAAACAATATCAGAAAACACACTCATCTACAACAATATTGAAAAGAAAATGAACTCTGATATTACGCGCGCAAGGATTTACAGACATACCAACATTATATTTATATATCAATATGGTACCTAATGAAGCACTATATATATAACGCAACCGTTGCTATATAACTGATATCAGTATGCATATCAAGAATTATCTATCATCTATCACCACCTCTGTAGGCAGATCTTAGTTGTGCTTATATTTAACAAGTGCTTATATATAAGTATAAAGGCACTTATTAATATATAATATATATCTAAATTTATAAATATATTAATATGTCTCATATATTTTGCGTGATGCCAGACCCCATCAAGAAGATGAATACTACTTTATATTCTTAGCTTCCACCAACTAGTAACACTTTAATGACTCCAACCATTATTAGCCCTTATAATGCTATTTTATTTAATATCTATAATAGATATCCTTTAAATAATTAATATACATAATAGGGTAATTTATCTATATAATTTATATATATTATAATTAATATATATATATACTAACTATATATAGTTATATAATATATCCCATTAATATAATATATTATAACATATTATATATATATAAATCATATATAATAATATATATGTAATATAATCTATATATTACTATATATATAACTAATATAATATATAATTTATATATATATATATAATATATTATATATATAATACTATATATATTATATATATATATATTTATATTAACTATATATTTTCATATAATATTATATATAAATATAATATATTACATATAATTAATAAATATATATATAATTATATATTATATAATAATAATATTATCAGGGCCCTCCCATAGGTAGACTATTATTTTCTAGCCATCCAAGTATTATGAGTACGCACGCTTCTTTCTCATAAATGCAGAATTCGGTTGCATAATAGTCCTATAGCACACCTTGAGACTCAAATAAAAGAATGTTATATATATAATAATATTATAATATTAACTTAATATATATATATATCTATATCTACATCTACTCACTCACTACCATATATATATATAATAGATTTAAATATATTTATATATAATTATATATATTAATATATATATAATATATATATATATTATACTAATTATATTATAAATATCATAATATATATTATTAATATATAATGATTATATAATAATAGATATACTATTATCATAATAGATAATAGTTGGTATTAAGCAATAGTGAAAGTAGTGATTAAATATTAATATTGCCTAGTACCTAGAAGTAAGCTAGTTATCGTTTATTTATATTTTACTACATACTTACTTGTATTAATCTGAATATTATATATTAACTCATTATAAATTATAAAATATAAGAATATATATATATTATTTAAATTTTTTTCTTTGTGTTTATGAATGAAAATATTTATGTCTTTTTGACACGCAAATACTTTCTAATACTTCACTATACTGTGTGTAGTGTGTGTCGTATGGTAGTTGTGTATATATATATATATTTATATATATGATGTGTGTGTGTGTGTGTGTGTGAGTGATATGTATTGACATTTGTAATTATATATAATATGTGTGTGTGTGTGTAGATGTAGATGTGTGTGTAGATGTGTGTGTGTGTGTTACTGATAGAGTCAATTTTTGTCTATGAATAATAATAGCAATCAATAACAACTGATTTTGTTTTATCAATATATAAATATTTTTTATAAAGTTTAAAGTGCAATTATAAAAGAATAAATATATAATATAATATATATATAATATAATTAATATTATTAATATAATATATAATATATATATATATATATATATATATATATACTATATATATAATTAATATATATATATATATATATATATATATATATAATATATTATATATATATATATATAGATTATATATTATATATTAACTCCTCACTCCCCTTTACCATTGAGAATACAATACAAGCCCCTACCTACCCCCCGATCCACTTCTATAGCATATAATATCACTCAAAGTACCTAGAATAATTATAAATAATTAATATAGCCTAATTTAGATATTGTTTTACATATAATAATTAAAATATAATAATGAAAATAATATTCTTATTACATATAATAAGTTACAATCTTTCATGTTTATGTAGCGTTATTAACAATATATAAAAATAAATATTAATATATTAAATATATTATAAATATATAAATATATTACTATAAATATTAATAAATATATATATATATAATATAATAATATATTAATAATATAATATAAATATATATAATATATATATATAATATATATATTAATATATATATATATATAACATATATATTAATATATAATATTATTTATATATATATATAAAATATATATACCGCCGTATGCTTCTCTACCAATGATACTTTGGATATTATAGAAAGTAATTATATATAATATATATATATATATATAATTAATAATAATATATATTATATATATATATATATAATTATGATTAAATAATAATATATATATATTAATATATATAGTATATAATATATACTTATAATATATATTTTTGTATTGGTTAATATGTATAGATAAACTATAATATTTATATTTATATTAGTTATACAAAGTTAATATATATAATTTTAAAATTACTTAACGCCCACACGTAACGGGAGCTAGCTTAGGTGAAGCATAAAAAATAAAAAAATTTTGCAGGAACCTACTGATTTACATAATAAATAGTATGATTACTATGGAAGTCAGAAAGGAATATTTTTTTTATAATATATAATATATATATATAATTAGGTTAACCTAATGTTTTACTAAGTATTGATATAAATTGATGATACTAGGCTATAGTCAGGTCAGGTAAGGTCAACCCTAGGAAAAATTAATTAATTACCCCTTATCTAAACATCTAATATACTATAATGTTTATATAACATATAATTCATTTAATAAATGTAAATTGGCTAACATATCTGAAATAAATTACAGTTAATTTTATCTCAGATAATGTAACTTTAAATTATATTACAAATAATCAAAAAAGTTTACTTCGTGTGGCTACTACACTATACATGCTTCTCTCTCTCTCTTCATTCCCTCTCTCCCCATACCATAATTTCTTAAAAAACAATTTGAAAATAATAACAATATGGAAAATAAGTCATGGTAATTCAATTCAATTTGGTAGAAAGGATGAGCAGATATCAATGTATATTCAAAGGCGACTATAAGAACTATCTACTCTCATTCTCACCCCAATTTAATTGATACCTGAATATATTATAACGCACTCCAGGCAAAGTAGTTCGTTTATTTAATTAACATATAAAAATAGAACTTTGAAATTTTGCATTTTCAAAATTATTTCTTTGTATGCATTTACAATAATTAATATCTTCTATTATCTGTACTTTCGTTTGATATACACTTAACATTTACCCTAATATTACCCTATTATAGCGTTAACTGTAGGTCGTAACAGTAACTTATAATATATAGTATATATAAACTATATATATATTATGTATTGTTGTATATCCTATAAAAATATATTATATACCAATATATTATATAATATATAGTATATAATATACCTGAATATAATACTATAAAATACTATATAAATAAATTTTTTATTATATTAATATATAATAATATGCTTATGATTTAAATATTTTATTAATGCTGATACAAGATCCTAATCTATAATAGATATAATATATATATATAATTATATAAATACTTTTATATTTATATTAAATAATACTTTCTTATTTAATTATATATAGTATTAATTTTATTTAGTGATATTATATATTATATAATTAATTATATTCAACGATATAGACCACCCATATCCTCCTGTCCTCCTTACTCCAAGTTATATTGAAGTAGCCTTTATTTCTATAGAGTAGTTGAAATGTTTATAACTTGTATTATGTTGGTTTTTATGTAAATTCTCTTTGAATGTTAATGATATTAAGTATATATATATATTGATGACTTGAATATCATTCAATGACAATTCTCAAGAGTAATTTTTTACTGTATTTAAGTTTAAAGCTCGTCACATTTTTCACCTTAAAACTCGTATAGTTATTGAAATCGAAGATTAAACTTGTTCACGTTTTTTCCCTTCCATTATTATATAAAATTATTTTTGGTAAGATATTTTTATTTTTAACTAGGGGTGGTCAATCTCCCCTCTCCCTGGTATCACAGTATAAATATATGCTGGTATGTTCCCAATAAGCGTTATATATCAAGGGAAACCTTTATATACAAGTCAAAGAAAAAATATTTAAGATTAAAAGCATCTCTGACTTTGCTGGTTTTAACATACCTGTTAATATCCATCCACTCCTTTAACAAATAAAAAGAAGGCATGCTACCACTATGCATGGGGTACATCAAACTTATAAAGGAGAACGGTATCAATATAGAATAACTAGTTACAATTTGATTCTTATGAATGTACTCAAATATTATGTTGCGAAACCGTCGATTTTTTTAAAATATAAACTATAAATTACTCTTTCTTCTACCTCGAGGGATCCTGAAAATTTTCTTTATTTTTAGTTTTATTTCGTTTCTCGATATTTTAATTTTATTTTATTTGTGTTGTTTTACAGTTTAATTTCATTTTCTGTGTTTCCTTTTTAATTATTAAAAGAAAAATTATACTTTTGACATTGTTTTTATGCTCTTATTTTCCTTAGACTTTTTTTTCAAAAATGGCTTGCATTTTCGAACTCGTTTTAAAAGCCTGTAAATATTTTTCGTTTACATTTTCTTATTTTGACTCATCAAAAGCAGAAAATTTAATTTTTTTAGTCATTGTCATGCAAAGTATTTACTATGCGCTAAAAAATTATAGAAAATGTTTTTTTTTCTCTCTCTAAATGTACACAATGGCAAATTGAAGTTCCAGGAACTGTGATAAACCTCTGCGTAGTTTTGTTGAAATGATTGGTTAATGAAAATGTGCATTGTACATAAACCTTAATGAGGGAGAAAAGTAGAACCAAAAGGAACGAATAAACATTTTAAATAAAGCAACTTGGATATCGTAAGGTTTTAGACTTAAGAGTATTATTTTTTGAAGGAAGTGAAATTATCTAGTTTATTGAATTAAGTAATCTCAAATCGAAAGATAAATACTTTTGTTTTGTGTATAATAAGCAAGAAGAGAAACCTCGCCTTTATTTCTGCGGTCACATTGCTGATCAACACTTAATACTTTCAGTTACTAAGATCCTTCACGGTTTGTTGACATTGAAAAAAATTTCACTTTAAATGGTGGTCTGATAATTGTTCAATTCCTTACATTGCTCTTATCACCAAGTATAACATTTCAAGAGGGAATAACGTTTGTGCATTATTTATCATCTTTTTTAGAAGTTTATGATCCTATAAGTTTTGAGAAGGTGCTCTTGGAACTCTGTACAATTTAGGTGTAAATTTAAATTTAGAAGCTTCCGCTATATTAGAAAATCTTGCGTTTCAAACTCTATTCCAATATTTTTTTTGATCAGTTAGATCTTAAATTATATTTCAGATTTCTATATAGCAGATAATCGTAAGTGTCGCGTAAATTGCCGTATCACTGAATATGTTTCTGATATGAATATCTTGGATTTTTTTCTTCTTGTGTATGTGCTATTATGTAGTCCTCTTCATCTTCAAATTGATAAAGCTGTAATATAAAGAAACTTAAAGGCATGGAATTATCTTTTGGTTTATAGTTATCAACGGAAATGAGGGAGTTTTTATGGTAAGATCTTTATCTATCTATTGACTTCAATTTCGTCTGACCTTTCAAGTAGTAGTTTTTTTTTTTTTTTTGTACGCCATTTCGGCAATTTCGTTGAGTGCGTGAGTGTTTTTTAAAACTTTCTGGATTATTATGCAAGTAGATTTTTCTGTTAATGGAGTTTTATCGTTTTAAAATTTAGGTTTTAGCGTAACGAATAAATTTTCCTCATTTCTTTGGTTTTTTTTTTTTTTTTTTTTTTTTAAATGCGTGTGGCGTTGTATGATAGCAGATTTGGCATGCAGGCGTGGCTTTCTTTGAACTTTACGAACATACAATGGCTTGCACTTCTAACTCTGGCATCATGGGAATACTACATCTCTAAACTCTAAACCTTAATTTTAATGGGCTCTTTTGTCGTGAGAACGGCCAAGATGGCTAAGAATTCATGTCCGTTCGATCTCGTTTAAGATATAGTCCAACTATAACTTATTTAATTTCGTAGAAGGTGGGAGGTAAGTGTGCCTTGTGTAATTAATAACATTCGCTATACACTGTCTCGAGAAATGCTCGTAATCTCGCTAACATTCGATAGTTGCTGTGGGCTTTAAAATCTTTCTTCCTTCTACTGACAATATTGGCTTAATGCTTCTGCTATTTGTTCTCGCTAAAACGGAAGCAGGATTTATGCCTTTTTTTTCGATACCTACTCTTCGTTCCACGAGACTGTTATAGCTTCGTTCTCATCAAAATACGTGGACGGTCCTCATAGTTTAGGGGATTCTCAATTATGTACATTCGAAAACTGACTGTGCTGGTCCTTGCGTACTGATTTAAAGTTGGAGGAGGAAGCCGAATCATTCAAGTATTCCTCAACGATCTCTAGAACAGCTGATTAACTAACCTACACACATTCCGGATAGTCGCCGAACTGATTCTTGAACATTCACGTTGGGACTAGTGTGTCACCAACTAGTCCTCTCTAAAATATAAATAGCCCCAGCCTTCGCTATCCTAAATCGGTAATCTGAACTCCACAACCTTATTAATCACGTTAATTTTTGAATACTGTTCTCTCCGTAACACTCCATCTTGCCCGTATGTCGTGTTTTTTTCTGGCACTTTGATCGTGGGGCCGACTTGGAGGTATTGCCGTTGCTTCTAGACACTAAGCTATAATTGATGTGACTGCTGTTGACTGCTAAGACGCTCAGATTCTGACGAGTAATGTGGGAACTTGTAATTGTTAATGGGATGATGAGAGGTTCATTCCTTCTTGACTAAATCTTTTTCTCGACTCAAAAATCCATGGTTGCGATCGTGCTTGGTTGCCCTGTCCATTCGTCAAGCTAGAGGACAATACTTATGCGGGTGTGGAAAAAATTTCTCTGTTTCCTGAGTCACTCTGCCAATTTTCCATTTCAGAACACGAAGTCGGTTGCATGGGAGTAGCCTCTTCGACCAGCAAAGCGGACTGTGTCATTAAATCTGAAAAAAAATGCGCTGACGCTTTCTTGTTCTCTCTGACTGACAAATTTCTCGTGCCTCTTGCCAAAGATATCTCTAACAACTTCTGTGAAAGCATCCTTTCCTCCTCTTATTCGCACTGATGATTCTGTTGTGTTAATACTGAAACTGAAAAGGCCAATCATGCTCTTTGGCTGCCTATTTTCCTCTAATTTCAACCTGGACGATTCTGTATCTCTTCCTCTCTGTCTTCTTCTCTCAGGTGTCCTAATATGCCTTTACCTTGTCATTCTCAAATTGTGATCGGTAGTGGCATGAGTCTCCTGAATACTATGAACGTTAGGAAGGCGGGTGGCCCGGATTGGGCTATGCCTCTCCGACTTTTGAGAAGTGTGCTCCGTACTGACCGTTCACCCCTCGTTCCAATCTAGTATTGCTCTTATGCCTCATATACTTACACCTCTTCGCCTTCAGTGTTGGAAGCGCGCATATGGTCCAACTATTCGAAAAAGAAATGACTGCTGTTGCTGATCCTATCCTAAGACTATCGCCCTATACTAGATCTTCACTTGTATTCTCTTTTCTAAGCATCTTTGAAAACCTTCTCACTCTCCATCTAGATCATCTGGAACTGCTTTTCCCTTCCTTTTGATTACCAGTACGTTGCTTCGGTGCTCGAGATTACTGCGATATAGCTTTGCCTATTTAACAGATTTAATGGTTTTCCGCCCTTAGGAACTAAAGGAAGACTTGTGGTGGTGGCGCTTGACATCACTTCCAAAGCATTTGACCGGGTATGGGCACGGCGTCATCTTGCCTCTCCAATCCCGTCCTTTTGGGTTTTCTCTTCTCTTGCTTACTTATTTCTAGCTTTTTCTCAAATCGCTCAATTCGTCGGCTGTTGTTTGATTGGGGCGACTTCTTTTCTGTCAATAGTGGTGTTCCTCAGGGTGATGTTTTATCTCCTACTCTTTGTTCCTACTTTTCATCAATGATTCTTTGCACGACTGCACCATCTAAACTTCTATCCAACTCATATGTCGATCGACTTGTTAGCCCTCATGTGGCGGAAGGAGCTCGAGGTGAGTGCGATGGCGCGCCTCTTTTACTTCTAGAATTGATTCTCGTTTTATGATACTTTCCGATTGCTATTCCGCTGATGTGGATATGATTTTCAGTTGGGAGTCGTCTTAAGGCGTTGTGAGAATTTTATATTCTTTAAAACCTCAACTCTACAACATCTCCTCTCTAAGACACTTAAACTTTTCTATCTCGTTTCGACGCGTTCCATCTCGTCTCGCTCCTGTTGGCAATATAAGAGCATCTCTATCGCCTTAACATAAACATAAAAAATGTTTTGAAATCCTCAAATCACAGTGGTTGATAGGGCGGCCTACAAGGAAACTGGGAGTTCTATTTAAACTGTGCAAGACTTTTTTCCTCTTCTCAGTTACTTCCACCTATACAAGGGTCTCATCCGCCCCTTTGTTTGGAGTACTGGCTGCTCATATGCTGGGGGGGTTGGGCTCTGGTTTCATTCCGGCTTTTGGATAGGGTCGCGTCAAAAGGCCAAAAGACTTATATAAACTGTCCTGTAACTTTCTATTCACGAGCCGCTTTATGATTTGCTGGCGCGGGCGATGTTGGCATTGTCTTATATCCTTCTTCTTATACGTACTGGTAGTAATCATAAGTGGCCTGAGGGAAACTATGTGCCACTGTAGGCGTACCCACTGCGATCCTTTAGCGACGCCCTCTTAGCCAAGGTGAAGTTCGGTCACAATGAGTTTTTGTGTGATGTAGTACTTCCAGATCTAGGTTCTACTGCGGTGGCCTTCTTTCTTTCCTCTTGCACCGTCTGTTCTGTGGAATTCCTCTCCATCATCTGTGGTTTTCCTACTCAATTTTCCCATTTCCGCTCACCTTTCAAAAGCCTGCATTCTGTGCTTATTTGCGTTAATCTTGCGGTTAGATGCGATTTTTGGAGGCGATTCAGACCACTCCTATGAATAGGGTTCTGCCCGTGAGCGGCGGGGACTAAGTAAAAAATTTAAATAAATAAATAGAAATTCTAATAAGGAATTCCTTTAGCTAGCTGAACGCCCACAAAATGGCACCTCGACGGTGAACACTTGCCTAGGAAATGCATTAATAATAGCATAGAATCGATGGAGCTTGCTCGCTTGACAAAAACAAAAAAAGAAAAAAAGAGACAGAGAAGTGAAGCCGCCTTATCTGCAACACCTGGCAACAGCACTGATAGTGACGAGGTGGCTTTTCAGCAAATAAATCTACTGAAGATGAGGATTTGGATATGTTATACTTTGATAAGTTCATGGCCGAAATTTGCTTGACATCTCTCATTCACCTTCACGGAATGCACACCAGGGAACCTAATCGTAAAAACTGAAGAGACTCATCAAGGAGACAAGAGATAATCTCAAATTTGCAGTTGTGAAGAGGAGAGTGAGGCTCTACGAACAACATGAGATGCGCTGCTACAGAAGAGAATCCTTTCATGCGGTGGAGAAAATGGGCCATGGGTTTTCATATTTTATCAGTGCTGTGCAGGCAAGATTAATATCCAGCACCTCTTTCATGGCAGTAACGATCGGAGAGAGCGTGATTTATAGGTGTAGTTTTAGGTAGGGAATGTAAATCACCCCAAAAAGGATAGCAGTCTCTCCGCCGATGCTGAGTGAATGAGCTTAATGTTTTTTGCATCAAACAATTTGTGAATTTTTGATTTTGAGTATTGAATGAATCATCTATCTAAGGAGTATTTTATTATTCATCGTTGGAGTAATAGCGTTTGTTTTTATTTTAGACTTTTGGTGATTTTTATTGAGGTCTCTTTCTTTTCATTATTTTTATTCTTTTAATATATATAGCTAGTTAAAGAATTCTTCTTGTAAATGTAATCATGTGTAAAAGACATAAAAAGCTAGTAGTAAATCTTTGTTAAATTGACTTTCTTGAAAATGGAAGATCGGGAATATTTTTTTAAATAAAATCACAATGAAAACTTATTAATATTATTTTTGCAATTATTATTCTTAATAGGTACTATTTTTAATTTATAGTAAATAAATATATACTTGGCACAACCAAATAATGAATTATAAATGACTAAGTATTGTTTGTACATGGAATGCAATTTTGAGTTGCCTAGCAGTGCATAAATGTTCTATCTTATTTTTATTTTATTAATGTGTATTTATTTATATTAATTAAAGATCGGTATCGTATCGGTCCCTAAAAAAATAGAGTATCGTTCGGCCTCTTCTCTGGTATCGGTACATCTCATGATATAATGAATATAATGATATAATGAAATAATGATGTACGACAACTTTACAATGGGCGATTACGCTATATCGCTCCCAAATAGTGATATTTCAACCTCTTTGTTTTGTCATTGGCTCGCCAAGACATAATGATTGTTTACAATTACTCTTAGGTGCTAAGACTGGACGAAAAATGAATTTCCCCTCTGATCTCCCGGACTTCTTTTATAAATAGATGAATTAAAAAAAAAAACTACATAACAACTGATACAAATCCTTATTATTAAATTCCTTATTAATTGAACCAAAAACTTTTAGGTTTCTGTCTATTACAAAGACAAGTTTTTAATAAAAATTTGCATCAATTATTTTATCAATCAAAAAATTTAATCATTAGAGAGAATTTTCATTCAGAATTTACGCTTAATGAAGGAGGAGCGGTCGGCTGCCATTGCTTCCTATACGATGAGTCACCCTGACTTTATATATATATATATATATATATATTAATATATATATATATATATAATATATAATATATATATATATATAATATGTGACCTATATAGTTATACCTATATATATAGTATTATATATATATACTATAGATATATTTTATATATATGTATTATATATATATATTATATCATATATATATACTAGTATATATATATATATATCTATATATTATAATATTAGATGCTAAAAATATGAATTGCATATTATATAAAGGTAAATATCTCTGCATCATTTAAGCAAAATGTTTATTTGGGCGGTAGGGATGAACTACTGGTTTCTCAAGAAAAATATTAGCTTATTCGGACTCAGGAAGAAAAGAATAAATGAAAAAGTGTTAAAATATCGCTGGAATAAAAAGTTTTTCTTTCTTTTAATATAAGGAAAATAAAATAACAATATAGAATACTTGAAAGAAAGGATAAACATTGTGAAAATCAAAGGTGTATGTATCTTTAATAGATAAAAAATTATTCATGTTTTTCAAATTTTTGTGTGAAAGTTTTATACAAAATTTGTTGTTAGGGAGTCGAACAATGAGTGCTTTTTTAGAATCGACTCCGAGCTCCGACTCCAACCTTTGGGAAATTCGCTCTGACTCCGACTTTTTGGGAATCCGCGACTCCAACTCCGACTCTAACGCTCTTGAAAAATGCTCGAAACTTTCCCCACTCCCAACTCAGACTCTGCCTCCTGATAGTATAGCATATATATACTAAGATACCGATATATATAGTATAGTATATATATATATATATTATATATTATAGTATTATTATTATATATATAATATTAATATTATATAATTATTAGTATTATATATATATAATATATAGATATATATATGATATATAATATATATTATATTATTATACCTTAATATTATATAATAGTATATATATATATTATATTAATATATATAGTATTATTTTATATATTATATATATATAGATGTATATAGAGTAATAATTACGTATATATATATTTATATATATATATTATATTACTATTATATATATATAGTATACTAATATTTATTTAGATTTAAAATTTGAATTAATGAAGCAATTTAATGTATCCTTATTTTGAGATATTTGAGTAAAATCTTTATTCATATTATACTATTACTGGTAATCGTAATACCAGGTGTAATGAATATGCTACACAAGGCTGCCTATTATATTTTGTTAAAAAATGCTATTAGGTTATGTAAATAAATCCTTCCAGGCAAATTTTAATTATCAAACTACATTAGTAATTCCGTTCCAGCCGAAACAGGAAACAAACCATGTCAAGAATGTCTAGCAGGAATTCTGGTAAGCATTTTTTCCTCTACTATACTAGTATGATTATATATAGTATATATATATATATATATTATATATTTATATACGTATTATATATATATATAGTATAATATATTATATATATATATATTGATTATATATTATATATATATATATAAATATATATATATATATAATTGAGTGATTATCAGTGCATAAAACGCTGAAGTAATAGACTTGGTAGGAGCCAGGTTTATATAGTATATATATATAATATATATCTATATTATATATATATATATATTATATTATATATATATAAAAAGTATATATATATATATATTATAGTATTATATTATGTATATATATAAATATATATATATATATATATATAGTATAAACGTATATATCTTAGTATATATATATATATATGATAATATATATTAGTATAATATAGTTATCTATATATATATATTATATATATATTATATATAATTAGTAGTATATAAGCTAACGAAGAAACATCAAAACATATGTTGAATAATTATAATCATACCTATTTTATTTGTATGAATAAGCTTGTTTAACATTATACTTTACCAAAATACTTAAGATTTAAAGCAACAATTCCAATTGGTTAATTTCCTTAGTCCTAGCATTTTTTACACATGAGCTGTATTTTAATAGATGAAGTTTTTAAAGCTTTTTTTCTTTAATATGAGAATATCTACACTTCATTATGCATTATTTCAATTTTTTACGTATAAGAATGTCTAGAAAGAACGCCTTAAAATAAAGTAGTATAGAAATTAAAATTCCAATATCAGAAAGAACAAGTTCAGACAATGGCATTCGATACAAAGATTCAAACAAATCAGCCACACGCCGCCCACAGACTTGTCTTACTTTTTCAGCAAGCATTTTGTAACATATTGTACAGGAAGGGAGAAAGGGAAAAGTGTCATATATTGTTCGATTATAGGTAGGACAGACTTACCCCCTCCCTTATAGCTTGAATATATTAAATGGAGCGGCATACCGTGGTTTTGGCATTCTCATTTAGCAAAGAATTTTAGCTCTGAGATCAAGAGTAGGAGCGAGAAATTGTAAATGAATTCAATTATTATATATGGTGCTATTATTATCTTCGGGTGTGGGTTTTGTCCTTACACACCTGCCGAAATGGCTCTGTCTTTATTTTTAACTTAGATAAACTTTGTTAATATATTTAGTTATATTTTTACGCATTTAATAGTTACACACCCTAAAAAAATATTTGGGTAGGAGCTACCTACCGGCTCTACCCTACTAAGTACGTCCCCTGAATATATCTATATATTTATAGTATCTATATCATATATATACTATTATATATATATATATTATATATATATATGTCTTATATTAATATATATATAGTAATATATATATTATATATTAGTATATATTATATATTATAATAAACACACTTTCGATTCTTCTTTAGCATCAACAAATATGTTTGGAAAAGGTTCTTTTCCATGTTTTCGCATTGCCTGTAGAGCAGTTTTGTATGGCCTTGATTTTGATCCATCACCTGATACATCACAACCAAATTTTTCCGGAAAACAGTTATATTGTCCCTGTGATAAAAAAAATGAAAGATAATTAACTCCACTCTTAAATCTTTAAAAATTAAGAATCTAGTGCAGGAACCTTAATAAATTATATACCATAAAGTGGATATTATATCTGAGCTAATCATGAATTGTTTAAAATTCCACAAATTAAAGAACTACGAAGGCAGTTTTATTTTAAAACTTGATTAAAGGTATTGTGATATTTTTAAATGTCCCTGTCTTAATTATTTTAATTAAGCAATACAAATATCATTTGATTCAAGCCTGAAAATAAAAAAAACTGATCACAAAGGACTTAAAATGAACCATTAAATGCAGCTAACTAAGTATAGTTTTAAATTTAATAGAAACTATCTAAACTATGAAATCAAAAGAGGAGGATTTTAAAATTATAATTACAATGTCTAAAAATTTATATATATATTATATATATTATAATATATATATATATATACTATAATAATATATATATATATATATCACTAGTATATATTATATATATATATATATATATAGTATATATATATATATATATATTAGTGATGGGATGATGATGAAATTTTGACGATGATGATGATTTATTGTGAAATTTTGACGATGAGCGACAAAATAATTGAAAAATATTAAAAAAAAAAAAAAAATTTCTCTCTCTCTCTCTCTTAGTATCTATATATAGTAGTGTATATAGTATAACGTTCTATTAGTACTATACATATATTTATATATATAGCTGATTAATATATATATTTATATATAGTATATATATATATGATATATATATATATATTAATATACCGTAATATTTGTATATATATATATAGAGTATATATAGTATATATATATAAGTTATATATTATATATATTTATAGTAGAGTATATATATAATATATATATTATATATTAATATATATATTATATACTATATATATATATGATATATAAAATAATATATACTATATTTATATATATAATATATAATTATATATATAAAAGGCGTAGACATAGGTGGTCTCTGGGTTCAACCCATGCCCACCCAAAATTATGTTAAGGCGATACGAAGAGATGTTTGATTCCTGTAAGTCTCATAAACTTAATTATAGACTAATTTAATATAATAATAATATATTAGATGGTCTTAATATTTATAAGTAATAATAATAATAATAACGGCGTCGTGGCGTAGGAGGTTTGACTCAACTGACTTCATTTGCGAGATGGGCACTTCGGTATCAACTCCTCCGCAATTAGCAGTTGGTTTCATCTTCCTGGGGGCAAGAATTAAAAAATATCGCTTCTCTCTTCAACACGGTACCTTCTCCGATGATCCATACTGTCTACAGACCACACAAATTTTAAACATTATCTGGATTAACAATTACCCTTCGAGAATGTTCTAGCGTACCACACTGACACAAAATCTAGCCATAGCTCTGATGCCACGAAGTCCTCCATCAGAATTGCAATTACTTCTATCCCCCTCTCATCCTGTTCCATCACCAAACAAACAGCATTTCAGCATCATCACCGACTGCATTTCACCAATTTTCCTTATCATCTTTGGTCTGTAGTCACAGGGCAAGCAAATCAATTTGGCTCTCTAAATACATCCATCACCCTCTCTCCTCTCTCACCATTTATTTCCTCTGATCATCCCAGTGTAGCCCATACGATTGCATACATTTTCCCGGAAAAATGAGACAGGCAACTTATGGCAATCACAACCTTCTCAGAGGCATGCATCAGCATTCCTGGCAAAGGATAAGTGGTAGTGGGCAGCCAACCTAACTAACCACTGCCCTCTAGGTCGCCTTCAACGATACTGCAGAACATTAGCGATAGTGGGCAATTTTTTCTCTCCACACATAGGGATATAAGGGATAGGGATTGTCTGTAAGATGTTGTTCTATGAAGAGGGGTTTGATATCGAAGTATGGTTGTAAGTTATGATATGTGGAAAAAAGGTGGTGTCTCTAAGATGTTCTCTGAGGATGAGTGTGGATATGAACGCAGAACAGAAATGCGAACCATTAGGCACTGGAATTGGGCATACATACCATAGCAAAATGATATATATATTATATTATATACTATATAATAATATATATCATATTAATATATATATATATATATATATTATGATATATAATATATATATCATAATATATATATATATAGTATATATAATATATATATAATATTATTATTATTATTATTTTTATTAACTGAGTGTTAATATTACCAAAAATGTCTTAATAATTTGTTGCAAATAATCAAAAAAAATTGAAGATGATGATGACAATTGCCGGAAAAATATGAGAGATTTTGCAGGTTAGACTGATGATGATGTAATTGCGTCCCATCAACACATATTATCATAGTACTATATGATATATATATATATATATATATATATATATAATATATATAATATATATATATATAATATAATATATATATAGATATAATGATATATATATTATATATATATAATATATATCTAATATATTATATGTATCATATATAAATATTATTTTAGGGTGTACCCGGAACTGGAAAAATTTGTCAGTTCGGGCCGGACCGGAATAGCCGAAATCACAAAAACAAGATTCGTGCCGAATTCGGCGGAACCGAAATTTCTTGATGAACTTTCTTTACAATCTATAAAGAAATATGTACAAGAAAAAAATATTTATATAGGCTTTCAACCATAAAAATCTTATCATTATAGTCACATCGCCACTGTCATGGAACATTGTGAAAATCATTCCATTGAAGAGAAATATCTGGAAGTTCCAAAACATTTTAATAGCAAAAGTGGAGAGTCTTGTATTTTCTAGAACAGGGGAAACCACAAAGAGCAATAGATCCGCCATCCCTGGAAATAAGTGAGTTTTGAGAAGAGTTTCTTCTCCCCAAAAAAAAAGATTTGGCATATCAACGACCGAGTTACAAGAAAATACATGAATTTTTTTCCTTACAGGAAGTTACTACTCATGTTCTTCTAACAGAAGAGAGAGCGATTCCATAGAACTTATGCCATACTTCAACCAAAAATATCTTATCTAGTCAGAAAATTATTTTGTAGGAGAAAAGTGTTACTGGACTTCATAGCAGGAAATTGATGAATCAGGCAGTATTCGCAGAGTTATTCTAAGGTTGATTCAGAAACGTCATTTACTCACAGATAAGTAGAGAGCTAAATATATTCAAACAACCGTCATTTATCTTTTCTTTAACTTGTACGCACTCTGCTTACAGCGAGTTTCTAAAAAAATTGGAGCTGTGTCCTCCATTGGCAAGTAATTTCCCAGGTCTCATTCTGGATCATTAAAAAATTTTGAAATTATTGATAGAATAATTGGGAGAATTCTCGCTAACATAATTCATTTGAATCTTGAATCGGAGCATATAACTAATGAAACTTGAAACTATTTAGGCAAGGATATACACAAGTTTTTCTTGGTTTTATTCAATATACTTCATTTATATAAAGATCGGCTTTATCTTCTCTAAAGAACAGTGTGCATTTAACTAAAGTAATGTAGGATTATATTTGTAACATTTGAATCATTAACAGTTTTAAGGCTGTAATGAAAATTTAAAAGATAGCAAAGAGACTTGGATCCCTATCTTGCAAGCCCACTTATGCAATTCAAGATGTTAATACATGGTAGAATAGCACATATTTGATTCTAGAAGAGAACTTGAATGTTTGAAAAGGACCTCTGCAAAGTTTATATTATAAGACAATCAATGCATTTAATGCTTTGAACAGCTAGTAAATTGGTAAATACTAAAAAATTCTAAGAGTTTTTGCAACCATTTCTCAATGGTTACGGAAACTATTAGCGAAATCAAATTATATGTGATCATTATTGCTACATATTTTGGAGCTTCTGCATATGATCTCCAAAACTCTGAAGGATGACAGCAGCAGAATAAAAAGAGTGAGTCTGAAGAAGGCATTGGAGAGTTTAGATTAATGAATAAATAGGAAAAAGAAAAGATCAAATAGAACAGTATTACAACACAATGATATTGTTTAAATACTATAGTTAAGACCAGATACTAAGTACTTCGTAGTTTCTCTAATGAAATAGAGAAATGTGGAGTAGAAAATAGGATCTTGAGAGAAATATTGCAAATACATTGCAAGGTAGATGAACGTGATAATGTAGGTAGGCAGTACAGAAGAGAGGTCAGTGCATGAGTCATGTTTTCTAGAATCGAGCATTATCTAACTAATAAAGCTGTGTTAGATTTTCTCAATACCTCAATCAATCATCAGGAGCATTAAGAAAAGAATTACTTGCAAGTTACGTTAGTTTTTATAGAGTTTCGAAGAAAGTGAAAGTGACAGCGAGTCAGTTTCAGTTAGTGTAAAAAGGAAAAAAAAAGTAAAAATCAGTGGCTCTGTCAAAAATTTTTATTTTTCTTTAAAGAAATTGAAATTTTTTCTTAACCACAAAAAAATCAAATTTCTAATTGGAAAAAGAAGAATTCTTTATTTTGGTGGAAAATTGAACAAAACTAATTCCCAAACAATAGGCAGTACTAGTCAAAAATTACTCTCCTTTCAGTCTCTCCATATATCTCTAGTAGAAATTATTTTCAGTTTCTCAGTAAGGCCGGAAATATAATGTTTGAGGAAAAACATTTAAAAATATCGGCCCAATTCTGGTGAACGTCAGTTTTTCTTTTTAACTTCACACAATTCCAACTATTTTCAAAGTGTTTAAAGAAAGTTAACTATATATATATATATAATATATATATATATATATTATATAATATATATATATAATCTATATTATATAAATATATATTATATATATATAGTTAATTATATACTAATATATATATATCTTATATATATTAATATATATATAATTTTGACAATTAATTTGAATTTAAATGGAATATCTTATAATCCTAGTATTTTTGGAGGTATTTTGATAAATAAACTTTAATTTAATAGATATTGTCGGTGTTGTGTATACACTGTATGATACTACACAAGGCTACTATTATAGTTTTTTTTAAAACGATGTGCTATGGTTATTATAAAATAAATTATCTCTTCCAGCAAATTTTTTCTCAGAGTACAGTAGTAATTCCGGTTCCGGCCGAATTCAAAAAAAATTTCGGCCGGAACCGCGAAAAAAAAATGTCAAATTCCGGTCGGAATTCCGGCCAGGACGGTAATCTCCGGTACACCTCTAATTATATATTATTAAACTAATATTACATATTATATATATATATATATAATATATATATATATATTATAATATATATATATATATATATATATATATATATATATATATATATATATATATATATATATATATATATGGTAAATTGTTAAATGTTACTGATCTAATAAATTGATGATGCATACGTTTTATTTAAACCAGCATATCTAGCCATTACTTTCACTGCCAATATATTTTGAAAACCTATTTTTTTATACATTGAAAAGAGCCAATATATAAGCTAAATTTTATTAATGCTCTTAACAGAATCAGTTTATGATTAAGTCAATACTTATAATAATAATAAATAATAATAATAATAATAATAATAATAATAATAATAATCAACATTTCATAAGCATCATAACAAATAATGAGTAGACCCTATATATGTTAAAATGATATAATTTAAATAAATAGTTTTAACATAGATTTTAGCAAAAATAGTTTCTGAATCCAGAAGAAACCTAAACATTATAAAAAGAAACTAGTTTTTACTTACCTTCCATAGGTTCCTTAGTTTCATTTATACTAAGCTCTTTAATATCTAAGTCAGCCATTGTTGTCCAAAATATAAATTACTTGTACAATAAAAATATTTTATAAATATAACCTTATAATTTTTATCAAGAAAAGAATTCCATAAGAACCTAAAAGAAAATTAAATTAACACTTTCTGTCAGGTTTATAATAGTGATGCACTAATACCATGGTATTGGTATCGGTGGATTTTTGAAGTATCAGTATCGGCAATTTTGTGAGTAGTATTATTGGTATTGGCATCAGTATCAGTAAAATTTTGCTGATACCTTTACCGATACCAAACATTTTGCATCTTTAAATTTGCATCTTTAAGTGTGGAATGGGTAGATGGAAAATGGTTGAATGGTAGGGATCCATTTGGGAATATTAGGAAGTGCATTATATGCCAATCACAGTTTCATTTTGCTGTGCGATGTCCAAGGAATCTGGAAAATGAAAATGAATGGAAAGACAAAGAGGGTAATGGTGGACAGAAGGGAATAGGTATTGAGAATAGTAGTGATTATAGAGAAATAAGAGGTATAGGATATAACCGATTTGGTGTTAGTAGAGGAAAGACTTTAAGTAGAGGTCAGCAAGAATATAAGAGGGATAATGTTGGGAATGAAGAAAAGAAGGTATACCTAAGTAGCAGTGAACAAAAGGATAGTGATGTGAGGCAGGTGTATATGGATACAGGAAGATAGAGTGAATATAGAGGGAGAAGATTGGACAGATTTGGTAATGTTTAAAGGTGTGATTTTTGTAGATCCGATAAACATTTATGGAAATAGTGATATTTATCAAGTAACAAAAAGTGTATGTGGAAGTGGAAGAGGTGTAGTGAGAAATAACGATGATAATATTAGAAAGGTAGGAATCAGTAGGGGAAAGAGATTGGTTGAACGGGTAGAAGAGGAAGAGAGGGTTCAAGGGAGAGGAATGGGAAGAGGTTTAGTATGTGGAGTAATAGAGAGAGAAAGGAAAATGAGGAGTGTGCATCAGTTAAGAAGGATGAGAGAAATGAGGCAGATGCTTGATGACGAGTTAGAAGTGATTGGAGCAATATGTGATATAGATTTTTTTGCAGGAGATAAGAAGTATAATAGAGTTGGTTATATGATAGTAGGAAAGGTGAAAGAGAAGGGTAATGTGAGAGGAAGTAGTAGTAGTTTGGGAGCATGTGGAACAAAGATGTCGTTTTGAAACAAGTTAGTATGAGTGATGATGAGTATAAAAAGGAAAAGGTGAAAGGTGAACAAGAGGAAATGCATAAATGGACGGCAGAAGATAAAAGGAGGGGTTTTGACTGTGTTAAAGGATGGAATTGGAATAAGAATGATGATACGGATTGTAATGATATTGAGGATGAAACTGAGTCTTACAAATGATGAGTGAAATGAGTGGTACAAAAGAGAGAGGACAGAGTGAAGATAGCCCTAAGGTAGAGATGAAGAATGGAGTAAGAATCTTTTAGGGTTTATGGAGTTAGATGTGTGAGTTGAGTTGTGAAAGTCGGTAGGTTTTTTTGTGAGTGTTTAGGGTGTGAGAGTGAGAAGTGAAAGTTTGAGGAAGGTTTGGGTGACAGAGAGAGAGGGAGAGAAAGGCATGATTGTTATTTTTATTTCAGTTTGGAAGCTGGATGTTAGAAATGAAGAAGAACAAAAGGGATGTTATTGCAAATAGAAGTTTTTAGAAGATTCAAATGAAGATATGAATATGAACATTGGGATATTTGCGGCAGGTTTCGTACGGCGGGTTCCGGAAAGTTTATTTAGTTAGTTACCGAGCGGACCAGGTCCAGTTTATATTGGTGTGTGTTTGTTTTTTTTTGTTTTGTGAAGTCTGTGCGCCTGCGAGGGTTCTTCAATGAATGTTCGTTCCGTCTTTTGATCATGAAATTGATGTTTTGTATTTGTGCTTTATAAAGGTGAGACCGAACAGTTAACTTTAAGGTGTTGACTACTCTCTCTTCCGAAGGATTTGGGAGCTTTGTTTGCAGGTAAGGGAATGTTGTTAAATGAAATGGGTAATTTGAGGGTGTGTGCTTTGCGAGTTGGCGGCGGTCCGTAGTGAATTAATAAGAAGATTGGAAAAAAAAAAAAAATGGGACTGGTGTGTTGGAGTGGCGGGCCATTTACTGTTGCTCTGTTTCAGCCCCGTTGTTTGAAGAACGTTAATGCTGATACTATTGTTTGCGTCAACTATTATGTCAAAGTTGTCTTAGATTCTGAGTATTGTGTAGCTGGCTTCTGGTAATCATCTCGTAAGTTATGTCTTGTGTGATCTGTTTCGTGGTGTGTGGGAGATCGGTCTGTAATCAGGTTGAATACTGTGGGCAGTAGGATTAACTTGCAATCTTGGAGTAAACTCCGTTATGATGTTGCTAACTCTTCCAGGATTTTGTGTTGTTTGTTGATTGTGCTGCTATCCTTGGATTAGGCTGAAATCGATTTTTTTTCTACCCATTCTTTAGGTATACATGGCGGATAACTTGATTTTTCGTTATTTTGTAGATTATGTTATGTTGCTGGAATGCGCTGGTTTCAAGAGCTTCTGTTAATTATCGATTGTTATGATTATGTTTTGTGATGTGGGTTCTTAAAGCTAGATCTCATTTGATTTGTGGTGGCATAATGTTTGATGGTGTTAGGGTTTTGGTTGAGTGTTTGTTTAAAGCTGTTGAACTTTAGATTTTGGTAAGCATTGTGGTTATTTTGTTCAGTATGATTTTTTCTCTAGAGATTTGCATAGCGTTGAAAATAGAGAGATGAGGAGATAGGATAAAGGGTTAGATGGTTTTTTTTCCTGTTTCAACTTTGGTGTGATGCTAGCTTTTGTTCAGATGGGTGGAATGAAATTTAGCGCTGAAGGAACCGAAGTCACAGTGTCTAACTGGGCATTACTTTTTGCTTGTGGCGCTAGTTGTTTGTTTGAAATGGTTTGTCATGGAGCCTTGCTGCTTGGTGAAGTTTTGAGGCGTTCTTATGCTAGATGCTTTTCTAATTCTTTCTTATGGTCGAGAATGTAGATCGTTTCACTTTCCCTATGTTGGGGGTCGTGTGTTCTTGCATTATTTTCCTGCAGCGGAGAGTTTTTGATGATTTTCCTGTTTGGGGTGTGTGGAGTTTTTGACTTGACTGTGCAAAAGTGAGCTGCGAGAAGGTTTGAGTGTTGTTTGATGAATTGGGGGTTTTCTGTGTGTGTGTTTTTTTAGGGATTCATTAGTATCATGTTTGTTGGTGCTAGTGGGTTATTTTTTCAGTATCCAGAGTCTATTGTTTTAGAGCACATTGGCCTGAGTGAGGGGGTGTTAATTTTGCGTGGCGTTCTGAAAGGATACACTAGGGTGTTTGGAACTGTTTCTGTTGCAAGCGGGGTGATGAGACGGAAGATTAAGAGAGTTCAATTATAGAAAGAAGCTATGCTGTTCAAGGAGTTTGGTTTTTTGTGTGTATTAATTTCTGTGTTAGTGCAGGCTATGGATACTTAGATGTCTTGTGCGCTATGAGGTAATCTGCGCAATCGTAGTTGGCAGATTCAGATGGTGGGTGTTTTGATTTTTCTGAGTTGATGATTGTGCGTTAATTTATCAACTAGTTGTTCCGATGTTTTAAGGTGTCTGGAGTTGGGGTTATTTTTTGACTGTATCCTCGGGGATGTTTTGTAGCTGCTTCTTGGAGATAGAGATTCGGATGAAATTTTGAAAGATTTATTTAGAGCTGGTTGATGCTGGTGTTTATGTCAACTATTCTATGTAATGTGGCGGAGTGCTGTCCAGCGTCGTTATTTTTTGTAATTTCTTGTATGTTTGCCCTAAGGTTGAAGTTTGTTTGTAACGTTTGATATTTTATGATGATGGGGAGAATGGTCGGAGTGTAAAATTTGGTTTGTGTAGACATTGAGTTTTAGACGGTAACGGCAAGTTTTGGTCGAGCATAAGTGTTGTATGGTTTCTGTAACCGTGTAAGGTTGATTTGATTGAGGTGCAATTCCTGGTGTGGCTGTTCAAATTGTTTAGAATGTTACGTTTCCAAAGGTGTAGATTGAAATGATCCTCTATGTGTCGGCCGCTTCTTGACATTTCTTATATATATATATATATAGTATATCTTATGAAAATGATATATCATTGGTTTGATATGATACTTAATATATATAATTATTTACATAAGATATACTTATTTTATTTACATACTATATATATTATATATATAATTATAATAATATAATATATATAATATATATATATAATATATATAAATAATATATATAAATATTATATTAATATAGTAATATTATATATTGATAATACTATATATTATATATATTATTAATATATATTTATATTATATATTATATATATTATATAATATATATAATATATATATATATTAATAATATATATATATGAATTATATAATATATATTATATATTATATTATAATAATATATTATATAATTATATGTATATTGATGTATATAGTGTTTTCGAATCTAAAGTACATCATTTGAGTTTTAATAAATTTCTCGGAAAAAGATCGTTATATAATGTAACTAGTTAAATAAGAATAAGAATAAAATTCCTAGGATTTCTTGAATTAATTCTGAGAACAAATTCTATTCAATACTACATAGAATTTTGCACTTTTGATTCTATTAAACAGCAAAATCATTGCAATAAGATGAAATAGATTTTTAATTTAATCATTTTTTATTATTTTTAATTTGAAGAAAAACTTTTAAATTAGTTGTCAACCAAGACTGGTTTTGTGATCTAGTTTAAGTGTAAATTAGGTCAAGCTTTTTTTTTAATATATTAAATCATGTCCCTTCTTAGATTATTTTATCTGCAATAAATATAATACAGTAATATAATATATAATTATATATATATTATATATATATTAATTATAATTATATATAGTATATATATATAGATATATGTATAGTAATATACTATATATATAATCTATATACGTATAATAATAATGCTAATTACTTTACCTATATTAATAAAGTAGTAATATAATATATATATATAATATATAATATATATATATTATTATATAATATATATATATATATAATATATTATAATAATATAATATATATATCATTATATGTATGTATATATTAATATATAATATATATATATTATATATATAAGATATAAATATATATAATATATATATATATATATATATATATATATATATATATATATGATATATATATATAATATAATATATATATATAATATAATTATATATAATATATATATACGTATATAATATTATAATATATATAAAAATATATATATATTACTATATATATAATATAATATATATTATATATATATATATATAAATATATATATAGTAATATTAGATATATATATATAATATATATATATAATATATATTAATATATATTTATATATATATAGTAATATGTATATATATATATATATATATATGTATATAATATTTATATAATATAATATATATATATATATGATATTGTATAAATATATAATTATAATATAATATATCATATATCTAATATATATATATACATATTGTGATGTTCCATATCCATATTAATAAATATATGTGTAAAGAATATTAAGTAATGATATTATATATTAATATGATATATATATAAATAATATTAATATATATATAGATATAATATAATATATATAATATATATACTATATATATGTATCATTATATAATTATATATATATATATATATATATATAATAATATTATAATATATATTAATTATAATATATATATATAAATAAATTATATTATATATATATATATACGGGATAATATATAATATATATAATATATTATATTATATATTATATATATATATATATATATATATATATATATAAGTATATATATAGTATATATATGTATATATAATATATATATAGGTATATATATATAATATATATATATTATGTATATTATATATATAAATATAGTATATATATATATATATTATAAATGATATAGCTAGAATAGATCTGAAAATTTATAAATAATATACTAATATATATATAGTATAATATATATATATAATATATATGATATAATTTTATATATAATATATATTATATAGTTTAATTTCTTTGTATATTTTCTATATTTTTATCCACTCAATTTCTATATATATATTATATTATATTATAATATATATTAATAATATAAGAATAAAAATATTATATAAATATATATATAGTATAGATATATATATATCAGTAAAACCATCTAATAATGTGGGCATGGAAAGGAGATAACAATAACATTAGTCCTCTGAATTATAGAATTTAAATAAGTTAATCAAACGTATTGTATGCATTCTTAGTTCATCTCACACTTATTAGTTATTCATTATTATAATATTATTATTGATTATTATTAATTATTCCTGATTTGATTATGCTATTGATTATTTTTATGAACTATTATTATTATTATTTATTATTATTAGTTATTAATTATTATTATTAAGTTATTATAGTATTATTATATATTATTATTATTATTTTTATTATTAGTATTTAGTAGTACGTAAGTAGAAGTAAAGTAGTAGTATAGTAGTAGAGTATGTAGTAGTCAGGGTAGTAGTTGTAGTTAGTAATATCTATTTTATATTAGTAGTGTAAGTATAGATTGATTTATTATTATATTATTATTATTTATTTATATTATATTATTATTATTATTATTATTATAGTATTTAATATTATTAATTATTATATATTATTATTATTATTATATTATTATTATTTATATTATTATTGTATCAAATATTTATTTTGTATAACATGTAATGGTATGCTATGTATTATTAGTTATATTTTATTTATTATTATTATATTATTATTATTCTTATTATTATATTATTATTATTGATTTATGATATTATATATTATTGATTTGCTACTGCTATTATATTATTATTATTAATCTATTATATTATTCATTATATTTTAAATATTATTGATTTATTATTATATTGATTATTATTATTATTATATTATTAGTATTAATATTATTATATTATTATAATTATTATTATTACTTATATATATATTATTTGTAGTAATTAGTATATAGTATGTGTTAGTATTAGTAGTAGTGAGTAGTAGCAGTAGAAATAGCTGTTGCAGTACTTAGAGTAGTAGTAGTGAGTAGTAGTAGTCAGTAGTATAGTTTAGTTAGTAGGAGGTGAGTAGTAGTCAGTATAGTTAGTAAGTAGTTACAAACCCTGATTTTTTTTCAAGTTTTAGGAATCAGTTTTTCAGATGGTTACTTTTCCTCTAATCATTTCCGAAATATGGATTTTGAATTGTAGCAGTTAGATATATCTTTTAAATTTCTAAAGAGCAAAACGGCGTTTATTTTCAGAGATCATCGAAAATAAATTTTCATATATCAAAATTGGAAAAAAAAACGGTTACTTTCGAACAGGCTTAATTTTTGGCAATCTGTCCTTCTTTGTGTGGTGGGCATATATAAATATTATATATATATATTAATTAAGTATATATATATTATATAAAATATATTATATATATTATATATATATATATATATAATATATAATATAATATATATATTAATATATATATATTATAATCATAATTCTTTTTCTCTCCAAGCTCTTTTCAACGCCGAGTCCCGTCCAGTTTGTGCGTGATTATGCAAGTGCGTTACCTACTTACCCACTGGATGATGATACAAAGGAAACTTAAGTTTGAAAGAATACACACAGTGATGTAGTTCGGGTTCGATCACCTAAGCAGGAGTGAATGGAAATTTAATTATGTCTGAGAAATGTGGATATTGGATTTCTTAATTTTCAAGGGAGCCCTATTTGACCCTTGACCCGAGGGTAAGGCGGTTATAGTTTGTCAAAGAGTTCATCGGGCAAACTAGGGAATATTTTTTCAATGAAGGTCATTCCATATAAAGATAACTTCATTTTTAGAAAATAAGGAGTGGGTATCCTACCTTGTGGGACTCTACAGCAAGGACTCTTTATGTTTTTTAAACTGAGTGATAATGAGTTTTATAATATATTATAATATATATAATATATATAATTATAATAATATAATATATACTTATTAATATTTAATTAATATTATTATATTTATTTTAATTATATATTATATTATATATATATATATATATATTAATAAAGTATATATATGATTTAATAATATATAATATATATATATAAATTAATAGTTAATTATATATATAATTATATATTAATAATATGATTTATTTAATTATATATATCATTATACTAATTATCATAATGTTTATAAATATATAATATTTATTATTAGTTAATAATAACTATATAATATATTAATATATATATATAATATATAGTATAATTATAAATTATAATAATACTATATTTATATTATATATATATAATATAAATATTAATATAATATATAAATATATATTAAAATATATTACTATTAAATATAATATATATATATAATATAATATATACTAAATAACAATAATATAATTATCTATCCTAATTAGTAAACACAGCCTTAAAAGATAGTCTTTAGTGGCTTATCAAATAAAGTGCTATTAACTTACTCCCTGGCCTACATGGTAGGCTTTTACACAATAAGATATATTTACTGTGTAGATAATATTTCCGTACATGTATACTTTTTGAACTACTATAGCTTTATAGGTATTACTATTATTAAACTCAATCATTAGTATATACTGAGCTACTAAAGCTATATATAGGGTATGTATACCTATTATTAATTTAACTATTTTCAATTACTTTTACTATACTTTATTATCATTATACCATAGATATTTACTTATAACAGTAGTATTATACTGGCTATACCGCTATTACTAGACTAACTTGTGATATTAAATATTATATAATCCCCATATATCTAAAATTGTCCTAATATTCATATTACAATCTATTGTCAAATTCTCAAAGTGGTATTATATAAATATATATATAATATATAATAATCATCAGCTATAATATTGTTCTAATTATACACAAACGAAGGCAACGTCGGTGTTGGAAAAAAGTAGCTGATGGACGGCATCTCTACCACTAGCAAATTCTGTAAATATAGAAAATAATATAAACAATTAATTGATGGAAGTGTTGTTTAATTTATATTATAGTAATTTTATTCAACGAATAAATTATACATATAAAAAAAGATTAGAACAATCAATACGAAAGTCATTTTTCGTATAATATATTTATAGTTACTATATTTAAGAAGCTAATGTATTTAATAGAACCATTAAATATAGTATTTAAAGTTCTATAAATAATTTATAATTAAAATAAACTTTTAACTTTTAAATATTAGATCTTTTAAACAATTTTTTATTATTTGAAATTCCATGTAAAATTTTTAACCTTTTCTTAATATTTTATATAATTTATTTTGCTTTATTTACTTTTGTTTTTAAAAATAGTTATTAATTTTATTAAATTTATGTATCTTATACTATTTTTAAATCACTCGCCGACAGCTAAATCTATTAGCCACAACAGATATTAGAGAGATGAGCAAAAATTATGAATAAACTAATAAACCGAGTATTTAGAATAAACCTTAGCGTATATATTTATATTCTTTTTCGCGCATCAATTTTGTTAAAATGATATAGCAAACACTACATATCACACAATCTATGAGACTCTGAAAATAAACCGTTTTCTGCTTTAGAAAACATTACACACAACACAATCAATAAATCTAACAACAACTGTTACAATTCAAATTCTCATTTCGAAATGTTCAGTCACAAGCATAAACAATCTGAGAAACTGAGACTACACTAAACCGAAAAAAATTTTCAGGTGAAATACTATGTACTACAACTGACACTACTTAATTACTACTACTACTACTGAAGCACTTACACACACACACACACTACTACTACTACTTACTACTACTACTACTCAAACTTTCTTTTTACTACTATGCGATGTTTATGACACTACCTACTACAAAAAATATAAATAAGTAAACACTATAATTAATAATTAAATATATAATTAAATAAATGTATAATATAAATAATAAAAATAATAAAGATAAATTAAATAATAAATTATAATTTAATAAAAAATTACATATAGTTAAAATGAATAATAATAATGAAGATAATAATAAATTAGAAATAAAATTATTATAAATATATAAATTAATAATATATAATGAAATAATATAAATTAAAATATAATAAATAATATAATATATATAATAAAAATATGATAAATAATTAAAATGTATAGCAATTCAAGATAGTTAAAATATAATTAATATAATAAATATAATATATTAATATAAATATAATATAATAAATTAATAATTAATTAATTATTATTATAAATATATTCACTAATAAATTAAATAATATAATAATATAATACATTAAATATTAATTCAGCCTAAGATTATATAATTCGACAAATTTCATAATATCTATAAACTACACTCTTTCCCCTAACTACTACTACTAATTAACTTACGTACTACTACTACTTACTATATCATTATAATACTTTTACTTATATCTAATCTATATTATAATATATAAAATAAAAAAATATAATAATTAAATAATAATTACGTTATAATTTAATAATATAAATAATCTTAAAATGAAATAATATATTATTAAATAATAAGATTATGAAATAATAATAGATATATATATATAAATCTTTAAATATATAATAATAAAAAATAATAATACCACCAATATAATTAATATAAAATTAATAATAATTATAAAGTAATAATAATGAATTAAGTGTATGATGAATACTAAAATATCAATAAGATATCTTTGATATAATATTCATTATAAATATTATATATCTCGAGAAACTAATGAGTATTCATTAGTTATTAATACTGCTTCATTACCCATCTTAAGATAGATATACAATGTTAGGATTGGCAAGCTATAAGTCACGACACCAGGTGAGACAGGGTTTACGGATTAACGAGGTTCGTATACAATTTCAATATGAAAAGAAAATGTTTAAATTTTTAGTAATTTTATAAATGTATAAATACAGATGTAGAAATAGATTACTCCACTATTATTTTTTAAAATATTTATACGTCTTTTACTGGTTATCACGTATCAATGAATCTCTAATCATAACACGGTAAAAACGTCCTACTGTGTATTGACATTTATTTGTTTTATTTATTTGGGAGTAGATATTTTCTGTATTACAGATATTATATTAAATATTATATATAAATATATATTATATAGTATTATATATTAATATTACAGTATATATATATTATAATATAATTATTAATATATATTATATATTATATATATATATATATATCATATTAATATTAATAGTATATATATAATAAATAATAATGAGTAGCATAATACTTTAATTTAATTGAGCTCAGTTCAATATAATGACTTGTTCTCATATATTTAGTTAGATATCATGATGAGCTTATGGTTAGCGAATACTACTAGCCTATAGTAGTCGAATGATTAGGTTTAGGTAGAGTTAGTTATTAATGTTATTTTATAATTAATTTATTATATTATATCTATATTATATATAAGTAATGACATTTATAAATGGTCATTTAGGTGATACTACAAGAAAATAAGTCCTATGAATAGTCGACCTAGTATATAAGACATTTGGATAATATTTCTTATACAGGTCCTAATATTAGTATTAATATATACGTATATATTAATATGAACGTATATATATATCAATATATTACTATATATAATTATATATTATTAATAAATATATATATTATATATATATAATAGTATTAGATAATTAATATATAATATTATATTAATATATATATATATTAATTTATAAAATATACTATATATATTATACTATATATATATATATAGTAAATATAAAATATATATATATATATTATATAATATATAGTATAATATTATAATATTATATATATAACGTGAGGATATCATTATATTTAGAGTGGTTTGTTTTTACAATGGTAAGTAAACGCGCGTAGACATTGAATGCTTAATGAGGTATGTCAATAATTATATTTATGATGATCGATATAATAAAATGCACAATGTAAATAAGCATTGTACATTTTTCTTATATTTCATAATGTATTTCGAGTCATTTATAAATTTTTTTAATTCATAATATATATATATACCTATTAATAATACTATATATGATATATATATATCACTTTAACTGAGGTTTTATAATGAGGTTCACATGCCTGAAGGTTCATTCGTGGATCGACACGCTTCGTAGCTGTATATAATCCGTGCTATTGTTACGAGATTAAACTACGTAGACAATTAGTTAGTATTTGGCTTCCTATAAAGTCAATTACGTAATGAGAGGATCCTTGGGCTTATCCCAGAGAGCTCAGTGATCTTCAAAGTACCCAAAGCCACAAAGAAATAATTTCCATAAGATACTGAAGATGATAGTAACTGATTTATGCAATAATTCAAATGACAGCTAATAAAACGGAATTCTAAATGCTTCACGTACAATAAAGAATGTAATTAATTTCTCCATTTGAGTCATTGTTTCTTCGCGCCGTAGGCAAGTAGCGCAGTCTGTTGCAAACCAAAGGCTCAGCGAGTAAGGCACGGCTAATCAATTAGTTTGTGTTATTTTTATAGTATAGTAATATTGATTACCTAATAACAATGCCATTTAACTAACATATCTCTATCCATCGGCCTTCAGTTTTGTGAATAATATTAGACTGAGATTAATTCCGCCGAGCCTCCATATAATATCCTACAATCTCAAGCTGTTGACATTTTCATGTCGAGCTAGTTAGCGCGGTATCACGTAATACTATTATATATAAACTATACCTCAGGTTTGTACATGTACTACAGTCTCCAAAACTGCAGTATTGTTTGTATTAATAAACAAATATTCTTCCACTTTTGGACGTAACAAAAATTGAGTGCACCTTCATTCAGCGAGACATAAGATTATAGGCTACTAGATAAAACAGGGTGTCTTTTCTCTTAGTATTTACTGCTGGTATTGAAGTATAGAGTACATCATTCATATAAAACACTAGCCTGAACCTAAGTTTCCTGAGAGAGTTAGAGCTGTAATTATAATTGATTTGCCAAACAATACTTAGTAAAAGAAAACGTTAGATAGTGATTAGAGACACGTGTCACGCGTAAAAGTCAAATACTAAATCCTAATGTAATATAATAACTAAAACCCAATACATGAATTATACTCAATATATAATCTATTATAATTATTATTAAATATAATAATATATTAATTATTATATATACATAGTTAGATGATATATATATTAATTAGATATATATTAATTATATATATATAATAATTATATATATATATAATCATATTACTATTATATATTATATAAAATATTATAGTATTTATATATAATTATATTATTACATATATAATATATTATATTCAATTAATATATATAATATATAATTAATATATAATTTATACTATAATATAATTTATAATAGTATATATTATATATATTAATTAATTAATATATATGTATTATAATTATATCTATAATTATATAATAAAATATAGTTACTGATTCAAATCATATTATAAGTATATTATATATATACGTATAATTATTAATATTATTATATCATATATTAATTAAATATATTATATATAATATATACTAATAATATATGGCCAAATACATAAAAGATACAGAGAAAATAACAACGGATATAAAATATTTATATAGATTAAATATATAACTTAATATAATATATATACCTATATTATATATATTATGTAATTATATATAGTAGTTAATATATATACATTACTAAGGTAGTGCTCCGAGTTTTTTAGATGTGAATTGGAAATTTTTCCTAGGAGGTCGGGAGTCGGTAGTTTCGAAAATTCCTGTGCAATAGTGGTCGTAGAAGATCGGAGTACTAGGTAGTTACGAAAATTTCAACTGATGTAAGATTGAGATAGAGATTTGTAGTCAAGAGTCGGAAGTCGATAATAATTTTATAGATACTAATAATGTTACGTTTATTAATTTATATATATGAGTATATTAATAATATTAGCTATTCTATTTTTTATTTTTTATATATAGTCTATAATTTATTTAATTATTACCATATTAATGATTCACTCTATTGAAAGATTTATTATGTTATTTATGGATATATATAAATTCTATATATGAGGAAATTGATCTTTAATATAATTTATCTAGTAATATAAAATATATTGAACCTTATTCTCTATATTATTATATGAATATAATATAAAATAATATTTATATATGCTATAAAACCAGACTCATCCTAATATATTATATTGATTTTCATATATTGAAAGTGTGAAAGTCCTGTAACTTGGTTCAAAATATTATTATAAAAATGTGCGTTCTATATATTTCAATAATAACAAAATATGTAAATATTGCATTATAAATTTTGAAGATTTACTATTTTCATCCTATTGATTTTCGTAAACTCGTATATGCATTGTGTTTGGTTTTCGATCCGTGATTAATATGATTTAGGGGTCGCTGCGCGCTGGTTAATAGTCTGATCATTGTTATTAACTATAGGTGTTTAGGTCTCCGGCAAATGAATGGAGGTTTGGATTAATAAACACTGAATGCGGTTAAATTTTAAGGAATCTAATTAAATTCAATCTATTTAACTCGGGTTCGCTACAATGGAGTAATATAGTAATAAAATAATAACTCACAATAACATCTTATCTACTGGACATATACAACTGTGGTATGAGATTTTAGAGTCTTAAGCATACTGGAGGTAATCTTTAATTTCAGTTATACAACTCACACATATGTTGTCTATATATTATTATATAATAAATTTATTAAATTTATATAGTATATTATTATTATTATCCTATATTATATATATATATATATTTTATTAACAGTGTAAGGGTTGGTCAAGTTTTATGTAGCTATGTCAGACGCACTAAGGGGAAAGAACTTTTTTCTTCGCATTAGTGTTATAATTGGCGAACAGAGCTAGCAACCTGGTCTTTTCCTTTTGCTTGTATTCTTCATTTGAGATTATACCTAATGTTTAAATAATTTAATGGTATGGACCTAGAGATGATAATGTAAATCTTACTCTGGATAGTCTTCATGGTTGATAATCAAGAGTTTTTTATTGATATAGACCTAGTTATAAAAGAGACTTAGCTAGTTATAATATTTTGGAAAAAGAATCGAAAAACTACTACCTAATGAGAGCTATTAACCAGAACGGTACAATGGCATCGGAAGAAGCATATTTGCAAGTAAAAAGAAATGGTTTAATTATCTATAAATAGATGATTTCTCTTAAACTTAGGAGTTCAGTGAGTTATTTGAGGGTCACGTAAAATAGGAAAAATATGTTGGACCATAACTGACAGTCGCCAAATAGACCTTCTCCTTGAGAGGGGAATTTTGTTATCTCATTAAGTATTATATATATATTAAATATACTATATTATTATATTATTTTATAAATATATATAATTATTATATATTAATCTATATATAATTGATTAATTAATAATTAATATATAATTATATTTATATTATTCTAAATTAAGTTTTTATTAAGACTTGCTAAGCCGTAGACTAGTAATAATATATATTATCTATACTGACTGTTTCATTTATTCGGACAAATTATATTATAACATATTCTAAATAAAACAATAGCCCTAAACTCATGACAAACCATGAGAATTATCGAACCTCAATATACATCTAAAGTTCGTATTACACGTTATAAAGTACATGAATACAGGTGTGACAGAACTCGCAAATATGAGTACTCTGCCGGAATTACTTGGCACCCCCTCGACTCATACTTCTTTCACCAAACCCAACTTTAACCACCAGCCATCTAGATTCATAAACCGAGTCTAATGTAATTAAAGATTATGATTATGAATTTCATCACGATTAATCTATAATAGTTAAACAAAACAAAATAAACAATGCTCTGAGGGCACCTTATAATAATTTACGAGTGCAATTCTCATCATATTATAAACTCTATGTCCGATCATAAGGAAATCTTGAATTCTTCGAGCCAGCTGATACATAGAGATAGACTTCGAGTCAGAGACGCATTTCGATATAAACATATACTGAAGTGTATGCTAAAATTATTCTATCGCCGTACGTCTACTTGCAGATGTGAACCAAGAAACAGTAGTACTACGCATATAAAGCCCATTAAATCTCTACCGAAGAGAGCATATTGACCTAATAAATACCGAGACACCTGAACACAGCCAGTATCATCCTTCGCTTAAGTCGAAAGTAAATCACTCAGATCATGACGATACGATGTAGATCCTTATGACCGAAGCGACAATCAACTCAGAACATAGAACAAATACATCTACATATCACACTCGACTCACAACGACCAACGTAAAACGATCCACATAAGTGTGAATATGCCATTAAGAGCTATTCAGTAAGATGCAGATAGTTAAAACATTTTTTCTCAGTTTTCTTGTTGACTCATTTATATTTCATTATTCTATTTGCAATGGTATGTATATCTATTTCAGCTCTATTAAGCCAAGGCAACTAATCACATCCGAATTGAGAGAGGACCCATCCAAATGTTTAATAACTATTGTAAGATAAAAAAAAAAAACTTTATTTAGATTCGAACACAACACTACTTGTCTTGAAAACACATCACAAAGATAGTTACAATAGACAATAATGAATTCTCCTATAAAAAATCCACGAGCACACTCAGAAAGAGATCCTCGACAATGTCATCTAGAATCAAATCCGTCACGAAATAGCCTCGTCTCGAGACAGTCTTACTTGCAGACTTTTATGTAAACTCTAATTATATGTTCTCAAAGCGTATTAGTGCATCTATCACTCGCGTACACACTATTTAGAAATGTTTCATTACTTCATAAATCAGCAGCATTTAGTCACTAGCTTTTCGTCATTACTCAATTTTTATGTTCTTAGGTATTTATATAGTATCTTCTATTTAACTATATCCTTAAATATAGTCATTTATTATTTTATTTTTTAATCATTATTTCAAATGATATTTGGATTCCTCATTAATAAGAAAAATTTATTTTAAAGACTCAGTCAAGTTTGGGTTTCTCTGGACAATAGGATATTAAACAGTGATTGTTCATTTGTTACCTCCCCCTTTATTATTTTTTAATATTTATGATTCTTCACGAAAGAAGAGTCATTTACTTCATTAAACTTCTTCCTCAAAGGAACCATTGTCAGGCAACAACCTGGCTAAACGTCGATCAAAAGCTATATTCATTGAATCAAGCTTCGGCGTCAACCTTATTGTCCATGTAGACAACATTAAAAAACTTATCATATAATTTCTCTTACTATTGAACATTAAAAATAATCTATTAAATTTCTTACTTATACTTCTTATTTCAAAAGTTAATCGCGTTCGTCCCTTGGATGGGGTTATTATTTGATCCCAACAACGTTTTAGAATGTGATTTCGAAAGCCTTGCATATTCATCTCCTAATACATACCGAAAATTGTTAGGAACAAAGGTAAAAAATAAACCCTTTGAAGTAGGAAAAAATTGAAGGAAAGCCTTCAATAATTTAAAAAAAAAAAAGCAGCTGTCTTGGAATGGAAGTCCCTCTGGGAAGGGGGCGTCCGTGATAAGTGCTATCATAAGTCCTCGACTAAATGTTGCTGGTGGAGTGGAAACATGGTTAACGTCACTGAGACACATAACCCCCAGTTTACAATGTAAACCCACCTTCCCTTGTTAAGGTTTTAGAAGGTTGTTTTCTGAGATTCGAGTGTGCAAGACTTGAGAGTCATATTTTGTCACTGCGTATGGGTCATTTTTTAGCTTTCATCCTCCTCCTCGGACGTGGTTCACTGACGAATAAAGAGTATACTTATTTACTATATTTTCTTTCACCAAAACTTAAGAAAACAAACTATATTTTTTCTGTTGTGGTTTCCTTTGGGTGTGGAATTTAATGTCGTAAATTTTTTATATTTACGTCCAGGCTGCCTTTGTGCCGAGTATTTATAAGGGTGCGAAATAGTGTTATTCGCGGGACGTGGATTGGTCTGAAAATTGTGGGTTTGAGGAATCCGATGCATCTACATTGACCATTCTTATTTTCTTATTAATTATAGATAAAATTTAAATATACTATATAATTTTAATAATCATTTTTTATATATAAATTAAATTATTTAATAGAAACTTGCTCTGAGAGCTCTGGTATCATGTTTTGCACCAAAAATACGCAAATACGATTTTACCGTTACTTTAGTAAAAGGCTCATAGGAGTTAAAGTACCCTTTATATTGGCTACGCCCTTGAAACTCACAATATTATTTCATTTATAATAATGTTAAAGCCAAGTTGGGACCCCGGGTTACCTGTAACCCCTAAAAATGGGTTAGGGGCTGGAGCCCCCCCTATTGCCATTTTTGTTCCAGTTTTTTTCACGGTTCTTCTTTATTTCAATAGTTTCGCAAACTAACATATTGTACAATTTCAATTCAATAAAATATTATTATTTCGCTATATATATATATATTATATATATATAATATATTATATATATTATATATTATATATATATATATATTATATATATTATTATATTATATCATCTATATATATATAATAACTGTATATCTATATATAAATATAAGTATATATTGCTACACAGAACCTTCCAATTGAAATAATTAAAACTGATACAAGAACCGGTTTACATTTTAACTTCCTGCTTTCGACAGCGTTTGATTTTCAACTTTCCCTATTAGTACTAAAGATATAGAACTAATTTTGATCAAGTTTTACCATCATCAAAGTTTTACTAGTTAAATTAATTGATAATTACAGTAAAAGCCCTTGCAAAAAATAGGCTTTTCAAAATTCGCTGATATCAGACCTAAAGAATGTATCCTCGCAGGTGCAAGTGGAACTCATAACATGTGCGTGTGTACAATACATCAAAATGTAAAATTAATGATTACAGGAACAGGAAATTGACCTCCTTCAATCGAAAGGTCAAGTATTGACCCCAGCTGACCTTTCATTTTTTCTGCATTAAAAATTTAACATATTTAACTCACAGTTGTCCTAGAGAAATAAAATTTACATCAAATTAATCAGAAAAACATACGTAGAATCTGATGGTTTTTGTTAAATTGGATATCATCTTTTAGATTAAAAAACTGACATTATTTATGTAATTTCATGGAAGAAAAGTATCCTGTTATTCAAAAACACGTGTAAAGTTGCCAAAGGACTGCCATCATTGAATTTCGATAATTTTTATAATAAATCCATATTGATTTTATTCCAAGATTTATTTATGTTATATATAGTTTTTAACTTGCTCTACTTTGATAGTAAACCTTTTCTTAAGGATAAATATTCAATTGCATGTTTATTTAAAAACTATCACTCCATCGTCAACCCTCGGCGTCGTTCTCATTTGACTATAAAGCGACGTGCGTGGCTGATTCTATTCATTCTTATTACTTGCACTGTTCAAACAGTAGGACTCTGTCCTCTTAATATTGCATTCCGAGTTGAATCCAGAAATTCTTCAAGAATTTATATGCAGTTTCGAGTAGGTTTAAGTACTTGATGCAGGCTATTTCTCAACGAGGCTTTCCCCCCTTCAATTTTTTAGAGGCATCATCGCCATTTTGGAGGCGAATTGCCGAAGCTGAATTGTACGGACAGTCAGCAGAATTTTTTTGCTTTATTGTTTGCTGACTGGAACTATGAAAACTTTCATTCCCGTTAAAAGGTGATCGTAGGAAATTTTTGTGTAGTTAATGTCATTTATTATGCCTTTTCTGGACAACTTAGAAATCCCCACTAATGGCTATTTAGCCCCCCTTCTTCCTTGCAATATGTTAGTAATAAAAAGGGCGTTCAGTTGTGTTGATTCGTTTCATTATGCTCATTATTTTGATTAAAGTCGTTTAATATTGTATATCAAATCAGTCTCTTCTTGTTGAGTTATTCAGTTAGAATAATTCAACTCGAACAGTGGACCCAAGAGTTGTTATACAAATTTGATTACATTTTTGTGTAGAAGTAGTTGTAAGGTTTGAGGAGCCAATTTCGATCGAGCCCGATCCGTTTTTTTGGTCTTTTGGGTTATCATCACTAAATGCCAAAATTCGGCCGACCGCTCATCTTCAAATCCCCTCCCTGTGTTTTTATTTCGTCTTAACTTTCATGTCCAGTTTATTTGTAGGTGGGTGGAGATTTCTTCGAGGTTTTTTGTCTATTTTTATTCTCTCTCTCTCTCTCTCTTCGGCGAAAGCTTAAAGTATAAATATTTCCACACACAATTTTTTTCCCAACGGATGTACACTGATTTTTGTCGATATGTTTTAAAAACTTTATGGCTATGGAAATATCTATTGGGGTAAATTGGGTCTATTGAAATGTCTAATTAAATCATGTGTCTCGAAATTCCTTAAAATATTTATGGCTATGGAAATATCTATAGAAATAAATTATGTCTATAGAAATGTCTATTTAAATCATTTGTGTCTCAAAACACCTTAAAAAAATTTATGGCTATGGAAATATCTATAGAAATATATTGTGTCTATAGAAATGTCTAATTAAATGATTTGACTCGAAATGTCTTAAAAATTAATTTATATCTATGGAAATTTTATAGAAATAAATTAAAAAAAATTCGTGCTTAGTAACTTGATCACGTAAATAGCGAAACAGCATCAAAATTGACAAATTGAAATTCCACTAAACTTTTAAAGGGGACTATCCTTTGGGTCCAAAAATAATTTAGGTTTAGGTTCTTTTTAAAGAAGTTCTATATACAAAATAAATATTACTATATATGTATATACTATATATATTATATATACTTACTATATTATTATATATTAATAATATATATTATCATAATATATATATACTATATATATGCGAGCCTTACATATATAAACATTGGTTTCGTTTACCTTTTAAATATATTTTATATATATTTAATTAATATAATTTTTTTTCATATTATACTATATAATATATATATAGTATATTACTATTAATATATATATTTATATATATATATTATATAATATATATACTTTATATATATATACCATAGATTTTTATCGCGAAGTATTAAAATTCAATGCGTTCAAGTTCAGTGAGTTTTCAGTTTGATGTACTTTCCGCATAGCGTGCTTTCGATGCGTGTTAACTTGGTAACTGTGGTTTTTGGTATTCTTTGTATCCTATGTTGGATAAGCAAATATTGAAATATTCCCGGCAGAGGCTTCACCACCTGGTTCTTGTAAGTAATATTTGGTTTCAAGAAGTGTTACATTGCTTATTGTTTCCTATCTGTTTCTTGCTTTTGCTGACATGAAAGCGAGACATTCACGGAACATAAAGGTAACAAGTTATTTTACACACAAACTTTGTCTTTTCCCCTATCAATTCCGTAATGCATTTAGAGATCTTTCTTTGATTTTTAGTTATCCTTAATAGTTATACATAAATATATTATAGAATACATTATTTTATTTATTGCTAGGTAGTTAGTATATGCTTTCTTAATTATTATTATTTTATTATTACTTATTTTTATTTCATATTATATTATTTATTTTTTTTATTTATTATTATTATTATGTATTATTATCATTATTATTTATATATATTATATTCTCATTTTATATTTATTTGTTTATATCATTATTATTATTATTATTATGTAATTATTATGAATTTTATTGATTGCTATTATTTATTATCATTGGTTTCGTAGTACTAATTTATAAGAAAGTCATTTAGTAGATATACTTTTATTCGTTACCGTTTAATCGCAAATAAATATTGTTACTTATTATTGTCCATTTATCTTCGAAATTGATCCAGAGGTTTTTTTCATCTTTGTCAACTCGAAAATTTATATTTCAACTTACAAAAACTTTTTCTACATAACTTTGATCGATAACGTGGGTTAACACATAATTCGGGAATTCAGAAATAACTTGCGGCAAGGGAAAATTTTGATAATTTCAACATAAGCGACTTCCTTAATTATTTCCCCGAGTTCTTTCCCATAAATACATATTTAAAATAAATCATTAAAATTTTAATAACAACAAAAATAATTTTGCGTCCCCAAAATCATCATAAAATAAAACTCAGATTCTTTTTACTTGGGCTTTTGCGGTTTTTATTCATGGCAGTTAGTAAATAATAGGGAGCCACTAATAGTATTACTTCCTTCCTGTAGATATAATATATATAATATATATAATATATATATATATTATATATATATATATACTTTATATATATATATATATATATTATATATATATATATATATATATATATATATATATATATTATATATATAATATATATATATATATATAATTACCCTGGGTCCAACGAGTCACCGGAGTTAATGTATATATATGAAAATTTATATTTCACTTATTCGTGGCTACTTCCCAAACTAATTCGATGCGAAAGTGGTACCGCGTCAGAGATTTGTTTGAAGTTAGGAAAAATGTGGATTTGTGATTTCTGGTCTTTCATTAGCTACCCCAGGTAGCCAAGGACTGGGTTCACAAACTCCCCCATAACTACTAACGACGCCGGGGGAATGCAACGTGAGATGAACAATCTTTAACTACTGCCAAAACTGTCAAACTACTTGCTAAAGCACCAAGGTTAACAAAAGGCGAAAGAAAAGGCTTTGACCGGAGGATTCAGCCATATCTTTGATATTTTTATTTGCTTATGGGCAACCAGCCGTGCATCCTCACTATCAACTCGTAGTGGTTACGTTTAGGGGGTTAAATGAGGGGGAAGTACCAAGCTGTCCGCATGGACCAGGATAAGCTGGAGGAAAAAAGGTTGTAAATATTGCTCGAATCTTTACTCCTTTACATCAACGCACACCTGAAATAGTGATTGGGACTGGTCTGAAAGTGACCCATTCTATGGGTAATTATTTTTATAATTTGGAACAACTGTTTTGAAGCATCGTCTTGTACTTTTATATATATATATATATAATATCAGAATGCTTAAAGTTTATAATTACATATTTATATATTATATATATATAATATATAATATATATATATATTATATTATCATAATATAATATATATATATATAATATATATTATATTATATATACGTGAATGTCAAGAGGTGCTTAAAGTTTATATATATATACTATATATATATATATATATATATATATATCATATATTATTATATAATTATATATAGATTATATATATATATATATATATATAATATATATATATATAATATATATATATCTATATATATATATTATACAATTATATACTTTTACATATATATCACAGTACACTGACATAATGTTCACAATGAACACGTTAAAAGCATTTGAAGATTCGTGATACCATTCTAATATTTCAGAAACTGCAAGGGCCATATATCCAGCAAAAATCTCTGGGGGAACAGCTGGGACAAATTTTGGATATCTGGGAATAAAAGGGAAATGTTTCACCATTGAGTAATTATCTTACTAGGAACCTGTTTCCGGGTGTGCAATACCAGGAGGCTGAGGTGGACTTCGTTTTTTAAGTATTACTACCCCCAGGGCCAACGGCCCGGTGACGAATAAGTGTTTAGCAAGCTCTGAGGGAGATTCCTAGGCGACAAAGAGGGCAGCCATGGCATCCAAGGTAAATTTTTTGAAAAAAATTATCTTTATGAAAGGGATATGGAGCCTATTCAGATGCAGAGGAGAGCCGAGGGGAAGATCACAGATAAGTGAATAAGATTAAAATCTTTCTCACTTTTTGTTTAATATATATTGTATCTTTTCAATTCAAAATTTAAAAATAATTCATCTTTTAAATAAATTGCGTTTTTTTTTTTTATTTGGTTTTTGTTTTTTTTAAATTTGGTGGCTCTTTTTTAAAAAAATTTGATTTTGGACGGACATGTCACTTTGGCTTGCGGGACTTAACTTTTTTTGAAATTGTGCCGCTTTTGCGGCCTTGCGGGACTAAGTTTTTCATTTGCGCTTTTGCCGTTTGCGCTCTAAAGTTTAAAATTTGGGCGCTCCCACCCTCTGATATCAGTATATATATATATATACTATATATAGATATATATATATATATATATTAGTATTATATATATATAATTATATATATATAGTTCTATTATATTATATTATATTATTATATTATAATATATATAGATATATATAATATAATATTTATATATATACTATAATATATATAATATATTATATATATCTATATACTATATATATATTTATATATATTATATTATATATTATATATATAAATACTATATATATCATATAATATATATATTAGCTGTCATCAGTGGGACATTTAGAAGCCGTTTCTTTTATAGGTATAATTTAATAAAATATTTTTACTTCCCATTTTATTGAAAAGATTACATCAAGGGGACCTTTATCATCAATATATTAATATATATATAATATGATATATATATATATATATATAATTATATAATAAATATATATACTATATTACTATATCCTATGTATATACTATTATATATATATACTTATATATCTATTATATATAACGGCACGAAGCATGACGCGGCCGGCCAAAATTCTTCACACACACCCAACTCCATGCCGGAACAACCGCCACACCGATCTGCCGTATATCCCACCCGAGCCCTTAACCAGAGATATCAGGTTTACGCACCACGTCATTCTTGACCATGCCTAGCTTAATACACCACTGTCAAGAACCCAGGCCTCGATAAAAGACCATGAGCGGACCGGAATGTGGGAGCGAGACCCCATCTAGACGCGAATCACAGCATACACCCAATACATCATCGTACTCCAAAGACAAGCGGCACCCCACCGACCTCGCACCTCGTATAGCCCCCCCACGCTGCCTGCAGATCTCGGCGTCGGCCGACTACTGCCCGCCCGACCAGGCGACCGCCATCAGCTTGCGTCGTTAGCTGCCTCACGCATTAAGCGCAAGACATAAAGCAAGCAACTGCACTGAATCCCGCCCCCAACGATCCCCGAACGCACCGCAAGAGCTGAAACAACTAATAGCAGACGACATCGGAGAAGCGTCTTACTCATCCCAAGAACAGCAACAACTCTCGAAGAATTCGTACCATTATATTATATATTATATATATATATATATATATATATAGTATAGTATATAATTATATATATTAGATATATATATACTATATCTATATATTATATATATTATATATATTATATAATATATATATATAAATATAAATATTATATTATTATATATATATATATTATTATAATATATACTATATATATATATTATATATAATATATATATAATTTTTTTTTTCTTATATTATATATATTATATAATATATATATATAATATATAGTTTAGATATATATATTATTTATATAAATATATACTATATTATATATATATTTATATATATTATAATATATATTTAATATACTCTATCAATATATATATATATATATACTACTATATATATATATAATATAGTATATATTATATATATTATTATATATATATATAATATATTCCTCCAGGAACATACATCTTACAGACACCACCTCTTATCCACATATCATATACACTTACTTATATCCACACCCTTCTTCTAGACAACATTTTACAGACATCTCTATCCCTTATACCCCCCACTATGTGTGCGGGGACGAAACGAATTTGCAACATCGATAATGTCCGCGTTCGCTAGAAGGCGACTAAGGACTGGTGGGTAAGATGGGGTTGGCTGCCACTACCACCTTATGCTTGTGCTAGGAACTGCTTAAGCCATACCGTCGAGAGATAGGTTCAGTGATCGCGTAACGCTCTCTATCTCTTACGGATCCTCTCCAGTAAATCGTTATGTAATCGTATGTGTACATGGAATGTCAGAGGAATAAATGTTTGAGGAGAAGAGGAGAGACGGTGATAGATGGTATTTAGAAAGGGCTAAATTTTGATCGTGCTCGGCTTGTATGACTTAGAAACAACAGATGAAAGGAAACTGTGAAAAAAAATGGTGTGGTGTGAAATGTGAAATGTGTTATGTGCTTTGGTTGGAAAGGAGAGAGGGGGAGAGAAGGGTTTGCAATTCTGACGAGTGACTTGTAGTAGATAGATTTGTGGCTTTGTGAGTACTAGAATTTCTAATGGTTAAATTTAAAGTTTGAAAAGGTCAAACATATGGTCATCTGAGGGTAATGTTGAAGAGAGTTTGCGGCATTTTTGGGATAATCTGATGATTGTTTTTGGATAGGGTGATGTAGGAGCTTTCTGAGATGATTGTGTTGAGGTTGATCTAAATGGTTGGATAGTGATCAAAAAGGAATTGTAAAGCAGGAGGTTTGTGGTTCGGGAGAAAATGAGGAATGGTAGGATGAATGATTGATTTCTGTGAGGAGAGAGGTACATGTGTAGTGACGTAATACTTTCTTTAAACCAGGGATATTTATTAATATACTAGAGTTGGTGATAGGTAGAGATGGTTATCTGAAGTTGAACAGTATATTGGATTTATGTTACTGATGAGAGGAAATGTTTCAAGTATGTGTTGGGTTGTTAAATCAGTTGATGGGGGTTAGGAAAGGATTATGCCGTTATCCATTTAATGTATGTTTATGTAAGTATTGGTAGTTGCGGGAGTTGAGATGAAGGGAAAGGTATGATAAGGAGGAGATTGGGTGAATTAGGGAGAAGTTAAATGAGCAAGGTAATAGGATAAGTATTTAAAAACTCTCGCAAGTAAATCAGTTGAATGTGAACAAGTTGAAACTGAATACCAAATTCTGGAAGCAAATTAAGAGAAGCCGGTTGTATAACAGTCGCAAAAGCGAAGTATGTTGGCATGTCGATGGCTATAAGTAGGAAGTTAAGCACATGTTAACAGTGCACGATAGTGGTGGAATGAAGAGGTGATGCATGAGGTTAAAAGTGCAGTAGCTTTGGATTTGTTCTCGGAACAAATTTTCAAAAAAAAAAATTTTAATTTTTCATAATTTTTCTTTTGAGTATACAAAAAAATATCTAAATAAAAAAGATGTATCTCGGCGAATATACAAACCCTGAAAATTTGATGTTGGTCGATTAGGTAGGAAATAAAATATATCAATATTTCTCTTTTCAAAAATTTTTTTTTGAAAAAGTGAAATATTGATCATATATTTTTTTCTCTATCCGATAAGATCAAATTTTCAGTCGGGCGATATACATATTTTTTATTTAGATAATTTTTTGTATACTCAAAAGAAAAAATTTTAAAAATTTCCAAAATTTGTTTTTGAAAATTTGTACCAAGAACAAATCCAAAACATATACAAAGAATGTGTATCTCTCCTGACTACAAATATCCTGAAAATTTCATGCAGATCGGATAAACAGGAAAAAATATCCCAATTCTTCAATTTGAAAACCCCAAAATAGTAGTTTTGCAAAATCGACCATTGCTCAGCATATGAGATGGGGTCAAATATTTTTATGTAGCTACCGTAGTTTTTTTTAGATATAGGTGTCCCCTATTTTGATATTTCAAGTTTGAAGTCATTTTGAAAAAAATTGAAGATGTTATAGCGCCAAAAATACAAAAACATAGGTTTTCAAAAGAGAATACCAAAAAAATGACTACAGACACAGGAAAACACTCGAAAACGGACGTTTTAGACGTTTAGAAAAAGCTTCTATAGTTTGGGTAGTCTTCACTTTTTTGGTAAAAATCGGGCTGACAATTCTGAATTTTATGTCCATTTTTAGGGGGGGGGAATTGGGCTCAGCCCGGAGCAATAATTGGACCCTCCCCTTTTAACATTTATTATTATCCATATTGGCAATATTACTCTCCAGCCATCTTTATGTCGACATAGGGAAAACTTTTGTTGGGTTTCATCGTGTGTCGAATGTTTTGTATTCATCAGCCACTGTACCGCCAGCCTTTAGAAGCTTTTTCAACCCATGTGAGCTCGCCTTATAGATAATCAATTAATTCTGTACTCAGTTCCGACCGAGGTAATAGTCGTAAGATCAGCGGTCTCAAAACTTTTTTGATCTGTACCCTAGGATGAAACTTAATTATAAGTTGTACCCCTATTGGCCTATAATATAAAAATAACTAAATGATATAAAATCATATAATATATATATATTAATTATATATATATATATAATATATATATATTAAAATATAATATATATATATATAATATATTATATAATATATATATATATATTAATTATCATATATAATGATAAATGTACTCCTTGAGGGATTTGTCGTTCACTTACCAGGATAAGGATCCCGGGCCCTCCAGACGGCATAGCAGTGTGTTGAAGCAACTGTTGACACGGATCGACTTGCGTATTCCGTACTGGGGGCCCGGGATTTAATCCTTGATGAAGTGAAAGAATAATTATTATATATTCTATATATATATTATATATATATATATACTATACTATATTATATATATATATATAATTATAAATATATATATATATATATATATATATATATATATATATATATATATAATTATATATTATATATATATATATATATATATATATATATATATATATATATATATATATATATATATATTTATGATATATATATATATACATATATATATACCTTATATATATATATATATATATATATATATTATATATATACATAATATATATATATATATATATATATATATATATAGTATATATATATATATATTTATAATTTATATATATATATATATCATCATCCATCTTCTTTACCATTTTCTTCTCCCCAAGACTGGGGATAAGGTGCGTTAGCATGCCATAGAAAAACAAAACTTGTAGAAGAGTTATGGCGCAGTCGAAAGAAAGACCAGCGCTTTACCCCTACCTTTATTAACCTTTTAGTTGGACGGACTCGTCGCAGGTCGATGTTGAAACAACCCTAGAAGTTACGAGACCGCGACGCTACCCTCACTATGCATATCGTGTCCAATGGAGGGTTCATCCCTGGCCTAGGTGGGCCACAAACATACCCCTCACAAAGCTCCAACCACTCACTGCCTATTATGCCACCCTTTCTTCTCGCCTGCTGCCAAAACTCGCACTTTCCTTCCTCAGGCATTCCTTTACTGCAACTCAGTCCACTGTTTTTTCTGTCCCCAGCCGGCTCGGGTTCCAGCCACTCACCAAGTATACATCGCTTAACCAACGGCTAATTCATCCTATTCACAATGACCAAATCATATCAAACGTACTTTCAGTTGATTCTCTCATTACCACTTATTTCCACCAACAACTTTCGAATACGTTCATTGCCTCATTTATCAATTCTTCTCCAACCTAACACGCCCCTAAAGATTGTCCATCTGACCACATTGCACTTTAGATCTATATTATACCTCTTATTTCAGGCCATAGTCTCACTAGGATGCCGTTAACACAGGTAACACATCCCTCATGAGAAACCCTGGGCACTCAAGACTTAGTCCCTTCCCATCCACCAAGGATTTAATTGCACCAGCCACTTTCCTGCATTCACAACTTACCTATTTACACTCTGCATCTCCGATTCCCTTTTCATTTCAACCTATATTCTAGATATTTTAAACTCAGACAATTGTTCGGCTATCACCTATCTAACAGAAATTTATACCGAGGACCTTTCCTCATCACACCTACCTTGCTTCTATTCTACGCTAACATATTCAAAACCCATCCTGTTTTTCACACCCTACAAATCGTCTCTAACCAATCGCCTCTCAAATCGTTCTTTAGGTATTCGCCACGCAAAACCACAATCATCCGAAATAATAGGTGCGCGCAGCCCTCAACCTCTTTGCCATTTCTACCAATCCCATTCTAACCCATCCCCTGCCACCACCTCTAATTCTTTGTCATAACCCCATCCATATACAAATTAAAAATAACCAAGGAGACATTACACATCCCTGCATCACTCCAAAATATTTTACCTCATAACAATCACTTTCGACTCATTTATTCGTACACTGCTTCCTTCATTCTTGTACAAACTTTTGCATTCCGATCAGAAAAACTACCACCACACCATCATATCACTAACACCTGAGATAGAGCTTCCCTATTAATCCTACCATACGCCTGTTGCACATCCATAAAACCTAAATACAATTTATTTTTTTTTCTTCTCTCATATTCTCATGCATTTTTCTATTTTTTCATGAAAGATTTGATTGGTTGTTTCTCTACCATTACTAAACGCACCTTGTTTTCACCAATCAGCCTTCAGTCACTCGACGGCACTCTTCGACCAAAATATCAGCATGTATCTTCCCTACAACACTCAATAAACTAATTCCCCTATAATTGCTACAGTTACCCTTATGTAATGGTACTATTGCTGCTTTCCTCTAATCCCTGGAAACTATACCCTCCATAAACGCTCTTGTTACACAATTTCGCCAAATAACAATCAAACAGCATCTCGCCTCCCCCGTTCTTGATCATTTACCAGTAATTTCATCTACTGCCTTTTTCCATCTTCAACTTTCGCACTCTTTTAACCATTCTTAATGATTACTAATGACCTCAATCCTCAAAATGACTATTCCTTCTTGCACCCATCAAATCCACACATGTTCACTATCACCTCTTCCAAGTTACGTGGTCATGTCATGCAAGTCGCTTTCGAAGTGTTCCCTCCACACTCCCCCTCACATCCATTTCATTAGTTACGAAAGCACCATACCTATTCATTATTCAAAGCAGATTCCCCTTGTTCTTATTTTTAACCTTTTTGCGCTTCCTTCCAGAAGAGCTTCCTATTCACTTGTATGTCCCTATTCATCCTCTTTCCAAACTGTTCATTTTTCTTCTCTTTTTTCCTCCTACGTATGCTCTTTAATATATATATATATATATATATATATATATATGATATATATATATACATATTATATATAATATAATATATATAATATATATATATATTATATAGTTATATAATATATTATATATATATATTATAATATATATATATAGTTTTATTATATTATATTATATTATATATATATACATATTAGTGATCGTAGAGCCTATTTTTGCGTACCCCAGGTTCACCTTGCTTAACACCCCGGGGGTGCGCATACCCCCCACTTCTTGGAGACCACCTGTCTTAGATTACCTTAGTCTGGACAAAAACATCGATTATTTTTCTTCCGATAATCGGTCTTTCGCTCCCATCTAAGAGGATTATGAAAGCAGACTAAATCTCTTTTCATTTAATGAATCATATTCCCTTCTACCCAATTTTTTAGAAAATGTTTAAATTTCGTTATTTAGGACTTTTAGTTTTAGGGTTATTAAAACTAGTTTCTTAAGTACACACATTAAAGCTGCAGATAACTTACCAAAACTTTACTCCTCTTTTTCAAACGTAAAAAGAAATAATATACGAAAAGCACGTAAATAACCGTTCTTAGGAAATATTTCCTAGATTCTCGCGAATCTGCTGTCATACGAATAACAAAATATCAATTATTACTTTTTAAAAAGATATCAAATTTTCTTCGAGACTAAGCTAAATAAATCTATTCGTAGACTCTTACCCCCTCCGCTGCTTCTGGCCTTTCAGATTCCGGGTCGCCATAGCACCAGTGCATTAAAAGTTTCACCTACAAAATTGACGTTTATTATATACTCACTACTACGTATAATAATATAACTAAAATAATTATAAATAAGTAATAATTAATAATATAATAGATTAATATAATAATTATCAATATAATAATAATTATAAATAATGTAATGATAATGATAATGATTGATACATAATAATAATATTAATAATATTATTATATTATAATAATCTTATGATTATTATTAATTACACATGTAAAATTCTATGTAATCAGGGAGGTTTGATTTGTCCTGATTACGAGGCTAGTTTAACGAAGTTAAACTTGGGTTTAAATAATTATTAAAACCGTTAAAAACAGATCTTTGGAATTAGAAACATTGGAGCAGGATTAATTTGGCCCAGTTATGAGGTTAGATAATGAAAGGAAGTGAGAATGAAAAATATATTAAAAAAATTTTAAAATATATATTATGAAATAAAAATTGACTTTTAAATTTGAATAAATGATTATAATATCTTAAAATATAAAGCTTAGACTTTAATAAACTTTTCGGCAGTATATTAAAACTTTTATAATATAAATGTACGAGTATAGTTAGAAAATGTGAAATTAACATTTACAGGGTTAAAAATAAAAATATATATAAATTGTGAGAGATAAGATAGAGATATGAACGTAATGAAAGCAGTAGAGATAATGAAAAGTAAAGGTAGATAGAGTGAAGAGAAAGAAGGTAAAAAATGATAAATATTGATGATCAGAGAGATGAGGCAGATTATTAGAGAAGAGTCTGGCCGAAGTGCTATTGGCACTTAGATTTATAATATAACAAACTCGAACTTAAATTTTATCTAAACATAATAATTTTTGTATCTCATTGTACCGGTCTTACTAAAACTGAGAACACAGAATAAAAAAAAGACACGAAAGAAAGACCTAATTCCTCAAAGGCTCGTGTCACACCAATACACCATTGCTTCATGCTACCCCACATATGCAGATTTTATTTCTAAATAGAATGCAAACGACATACAAAAACTTTGACAATATTGTGTTATTAACCAAAAAGAAAAAAAATGGAATTTCCTAAAATATTAAATTAAAACACTATTCTCAAGATTATTAGTAATTAATATCATTAAATATTAAACAAAATTAGTAACTAATATGCAAACTCCGAGTGAATAAACTAAATATTAATATTAAATATGTGTATGTAAATTAATATTATAATAATATAATTCAATGATAGATAATAATAATAATAATATTATATAAGAATATATTAATTAAAAGTTGAATATTAATATTAAATTATTATATTTAAATATAAATAAATATTAAAGTCCATATAATATATTATATATCTATATTAATAATATAACATTAAGTAATAATAATAATAATAATAATAATAATAATAAATAATAATAATATATTATAAAATAATAATAATAACCAATAATCAATAATAATTAATAATAATAATAATAATATAATAAGAATAAAAATAATATAATTAAATAATAAAAAAATAATAATAATATAATAATAATAAAAATACGGAAATAATAATAAAAAATAATAATAATATAATAATAATAATAAAATAATAATAAAATATAATAATAAACATATAATATGAAATTATAATATAATGACAATAATGAATATATAATAATACAATATTAAAAACAATCAATAAAATAATAATTAATAATATATAATCGATAAAAAAGTATTAATAATAATTCTACTAATCCCAATAATAATATAATATATATAATAATAATAATATAATCAGTAATAATATATAACCGAATATATAATAATAATTATATATACTTACTTATATATTACAAAACATATAGTAACAATACTATTCTACTGCAATCACTATATTATCCGATGTAACAATAACACTTATCTTCCCATCCTTAGAAAGAAGACAAGACCCATCACTTCCTCACTCTCAACATTACTTTAAAAATTCTCGACATCTCCAATAAATATATGTGAAATTGGATTAAAAAATGATGGTGATATACTATAATACTTTACTTTTATTTTATATTCTTATCATAAATAAAAAATAAATTAAAATATATGTGACGAATAATTAAATATTAATTATATTCGGAGTTAATATATAATAATATTATTTTATAATTATTATCAATTAAATTATTAATTATATAATTATTATATATTAATTTTAGATACTAGGATAAGGAAGTATTAGGGTATTAATCAGGCTGGTCTGTAATTTATTAGTTTTTAGAGTAATTAATAATAGTTATATGATAATACATTAGATCCCATACTGAAACTTTAAAGATAGATAAAAGATAAATGCAAAATATCCCAAAAGAAAAATAGGAGAAAAGAAAGAGGAGTAGATGGTTTTCTATCGGAAATCCCAAACATTAATATAGATTAAAAATAAGAGCTAAGATAAAGAGATATATAATAATTAAAGTGATAAATATATAAGAAAGAGAATAACAGAAGGAAAGAAGAGAGAAAGAATTTAGAAATGAAAGAAGTTAGGTGAGAGGTAGTCTCTCGTCACATAGCAAATAAGTCATTGTATATACTGAACTCTAGAAAGAAGAGGATGTTCCATCTATTATGTGAGAATCAAAATATGATTGGAAAGTAACAGATATAAGAAAAAGAGATAAATATTGAAAGAGTGTGATAGAATGAGCTATAAAGTAATGCGCAGATCGCAATTATTGAGGCACTTAAGTAAAATTAATATAGGGCAATCAACATATGCAGACACATGTGTAATTAAAATAACAGTTAAATTTAAAAAAAGAACAAAAATGTATAAATAAGAAAAAAATGAGAAAAAATAGAAGAAATAAGAGAAGATTATAGACTCTAATCATGACAGAAGGCATCGTGAGATAAGGCTAAGATAACATATATGAAGTGAGATAGAATGATTAGTAATGTAAGGAAGTAATAGAAGAAGAGAATGAAATGTTATCGAAATTTAAGAAATGAAAGATTAGAAGATATGCTTCTAGATTTGTCAAGTTTATGCATAACTTTAAATTCAGTTACAAGCACTACATTACACATATATTATTAAAGATAATCTATTTAATTTAAAATAATTAAACATATTCCCATAATTCTTCTCTCATAACAATATATCAAAAATTAAATAACCCTCATAATAACAAGGTCTATAATACCCGAAGAAAACCCCTCGACTTATACAACACGTAGTATAATATATTGTTTACTCCTACAAATGAGGGACCAAAAAAGTAATATAAAGATGCTTCTGTGATAATCTACGTCGTAACTAGGGTTTCCACTAGATAAATAAGCCGTCACCTCCGCATAAAGAAAGATTCAAATCCATATCAACATAGTAAAATATAATATAGTAATGGAAAATAGTAGGGTGTGCTGTCTCATTTATGTTATCCACGCCAAAAGATAAACAATTAAAAAAATTATCCAAATTTCTAGATCCACTAATAAACATATCACATAATGACTCGCTTATAAATAAGATAGTAATACGATATGTATATGCAAATATTAACTTAAATTACGCTAAAGAGTAAATAAAGTACTATAAATATTATAAATATCACATATAATATATAACAAAATTATTTATATAATACATAATATTTATAATTAGGGATAAAAAATATAAAAGGAATAAATAAATCAAATTATAATTAAAACCCTTCTAATAAACTTCCACGTCAGACCCTAAAAAAAAATGTAGGACTATAAAAACTATACTAGCGTTACGTTACTAATATATAGTAAAGGAGACCAAAATAAATAAATAAATTACTCATACAAGTATAAGTATAATGATATTAGACCCATATGTTTTATAATATTACCACTACTTAACCACACTAATACAATATTTACTCAGTAGTATGTAAAGTACTGTTCTCCACAAATAGTAGAATAAATAATATAGTCTGATATAGCTATTATATATTTTTTATATCTTTTTATAATTTTCCCTATATATTTTATATAAAAGTATATATATGGATCTATATACATTTATTCTATTATATTATAAATATTCATATAACTAGTATAAGACAAACTATATATTAATGGAAATACTAGTGATTACTGTTAATCTAAGGATGTTTTTAAAATCAAGAAAGTTTATATGATAATCATATGATATTTAATTAATAAGTATAATATAATATTCATTTTAATTAATTATATAATAAGTAATAAAATATATATATTATATATGATAATTATTCTTATATTTATTATTACATTGATATTCTTTATAATTATTATTATATATTTATTAATTAATTATTATTTATTTTTATAATTATGTATTTTATTGTTTATTAATATGATTATTTTTATTAAGTATATATATCCTGTTATATTATTTTAATTATATACGTAAGTATTTGATTCTGTATATATTTATATTATAATTATATAATAATATTTATATTAAGTTATATTATATATACACCAAGCTAGTGTAAGTAGACGCACTTTGTATGAACGTTCAGCGCCCAACTCCCCCCATACATTAATAAAAATTCTTAGGGTCGAAGCAAACGATTTTCTTGAGTAAAGAGGATGTGCGGTCGCCTGCTAGAGCCTCTCACATTCCCTAGATAGGAAAAGAAACAATGGTAGAGGAGGACTCTGTAAATGTTCTAGTTAAACTAATCGAAAAGGTCTTTCAAATGTCATGATTATTAAATATTTATAATATCTTATATATATATATTTATATATTAATAATATAAATATATTTAATTATTATATTATTTATTACTAATATTATAATATATATATTATATTATATTATATTTATTATAAATTATATAATTAATTATAATATAATTTATATTATATATATTAGATATATAATTAATAAATATAATTAGATTATAAAGTATTATATAAATAAATATTATAATATAAGTATTTAATATATATATAAATAATAAGTAAAGTATATATATATGTCACTATTATATAGTAATTATTATTTAGACCATATATACGAAATATAGTTGGTTATACACTTTTTAATAGTGTTATATAATATATATGATTATATAAATTAGAAAAAGTAATAAATATAATAATAATATATATAAATAATAATATTAAAATATATAATTAATTATAATACGGATATATATGAAAATACATAATTATTAATAGAATAATGAATTAATAATTATAAAATATAAGAATCAGAAAATAAAAATATAAATTAATTAATAAAGAAATTAATAATAATAACTCAAAATAGTATTTAAAGATTATTGATAATGTGATTATTCAATAGTATGATATCTAAATATTACAAACTAATAATTGATATTCTTGTCACTAGATGATCACATACTAATGCACAATACACCTAAATTTTAAGAATAAACTATGACCCCTTATATCAACTTAATTAATTTTCATATATATATTCATCTTCAATACCAGTTCTCTCATCATTCAATATTCTTTCATCCTAAATTCTATTACGTTAGTTTAAGTTTTTTCAGTAAACATGAATAAAATCCATGTAATGATATGATAAATATAATTGATAAGGGATAATCGATAATTGAAATTAATAAAAGGTAAAGAACGTTTAGGAATATGTCATGAAAATTGAGATTATAATAATAAATAAGTCGATAATCATAAAATATTTTAATAGATATATCTAATAAAAATTACGACAAGAAGATTTAAACCTTAACATGAGTACATCTATAAAATACACTACCAATAGAGATATAATAACATATATCATATAATCTTAATATAGTATAGTAAACATAATAACTAATAATAGTTGAAATGATAACGGATAATACAAATTTACAATTGCGAACTCGATAAGTGAAATTGATAAATTTATTTAAAATTTGGTAAAATCGCTAACTATTACTAATACTAATAACGTATATACTACTATCCAAAAAATTACTATAGTATAACATACCACATAATTGAAACCTCTGCTGTACGTCGATATACTAAATTAAATAAATCGAATAATGACATTGAATATATTTTAGATTTATGATTAATCGCAATCATTAAGATTTATAGCATCAATATATTAACTAGTAAATAATATAAATAATCGAAATGAACAAAAAAATAAAATATATATAATAACATCTTAAAGTAAGAAAATAATAAAATAATGATAATAATAATAATAATAATTAATAATAATAAGTAATTAAAATAATAAAAGCAAAGAATAAGACTGAGAATTTTATTGCCAGCCGCCACTTATGAAATTATTACAACAAAGTTAATGATTTGTCCGTGCCAGGTACTCCAAAACACATCAGTCATCCATAAAGCAATTTACATTATTTTGTACAAGTTATTATACGGCTCCCCTAAATCCAGATACTTGTTTGTGATACAAGTTTGGAATGTGATACATGCCAGAAAAAATTATGTGAAATTACTATTTCACATAGTATAATATTACATAATTTCACATGAATAATAACGTTATGAAGTCTATCATAAAATACAGAAAAGAAAAACAACAATAGAAATAGAAATAGAATGTGTACAAATAGTACTTACACTAATTAATTATCAATACATTAATAGAACTGAATCTATTGTTATTAGTTGAATAAATACAATCCTATTTTTGCCTTCTTGTTGATTATTGCACTAATTTTTTTTTTGAAAATTTTATTAATATATATCTTTTTTTTCTCGTTACATACCTGTTATTCTGGTTACTTACATATATTTTTTTGCATTAGATGTTTGGTAATTTTTTATAGATTATATGTAATATTTATTTAATGATAGGCTTGATGTTGCATTTTTATGCGATGTCCGACATCATCATTTTAATTGATGTACAAGGCGAATTATCCAATGAACTTGTTGTATTATATATATTGCATGTATATATATATAGTATTAAGAAATTTTTATATTAATCATAACTTATTTAAGTTTAAAAAAGTATATGAAATAATAAATTTTTAAATTGATTGTTTTTCACATATTTTTTTAAAAATGTAGAGAGATTATTTGATGCATTAGATATGATTTTTTTAGGAATATTATTATATTATAAGCATTTAGAAATTATGAATAAATTGTTTATTTCTTATTGTACAACTTTATATTATTAAGTGTATTATAAATTTTTATAGGTAAAAAAATTTAAGCTAATCTGACATATTTAATCATTATGTGTATTATTGTTGTCAGTATAAAATCAAATAATATTATTTGGATTTATAAATTTTTTGTTACTTCTAATATAAAGGTTAATTAAAATTTGAAATATACTTGAAATCAATTTGTCCTGTATATACGATATACATTCGTGTGGTAATTTTTTTTGTCTTAACATTATAAATTTTGTTAAGATAATCATTATTTTATATTTTTGTGTATTTCTTGCCTACATTTACATAACCTAAGGTAATTTTCTTGCGTATGACAATTGCTTTTAAGATATTTTGTTTGCTACACACTAGATAGTAACATTGTTGTGTTGGACATTAGTCGCTGAAACTCCTGCTGTGAGAATCATCCTTTGTAACTCTGTCGTCTTGTCTACCCTATCATTTGTTGTACAATTGTTTTACCTCTTAGCGATTATAATGCTACATACATTGACTATATTTTGGTTATTTTGATTTTACTATTATTTTGTTTGGTTGACGTTTGCATTAAATTTAGTATTTTCTGTATTAACATATCAACTGACCTATATATCTGTATTCAGATATGCATGTTAAATTAGTTGATTAATTTAATATTAACAAGTATTATTTTTTACGTTATTTTATTTTGTATTGTCTTTTTTTGTTAATATAAACATTATTGATGCGTTTTTTTAATGAGATTAGAGATCTGTGTGTTTAGGTTAGTTATTATTTGGTTACATATATATTTTATTTATCTTTCTTTTATTATATTTTTTGGTCAATATTTTTTGTTACTATATATATTTTATTGTTTATATGTTTAATTATTGTAAAAAGCCAGTATACAGTATTCACGGTTCAGTCATTCATTTCTTATAACCATGTATACTTTTTGTCTTGTTTTTTACTTTTTCATTCTCGTTTTTTGCAATTTTTATCTTCCAATATATATATGTTTCATATATAGATATATTAATATAATATATAATGATATAATAATATTATATTAGAATATATTAATATATTTTAACATAATATAACCTATGACCAATATTAATAAGATTAATTTCAAGAAATATAAGTATATATAAATACACAATATAATATTTTTAATTATAAGTATATATAAATAGATTAAAAAGATAAATAATTCATTGCTTCAATCTGGGTCAATATAAACTAATAACACCTACATAATAGTATTTAGCTAGTTTATATATGAAGAATACAATAATATATTACAAAACTACACAATCTCATGCAGATTTGAGTCATTCACTCTAATTTAGTCGTTTAAATAGTGCTTGATGGTTAATTACCAGTTTTAGATGTCAGGAGTAAAGCGCTCGAAGTACGTTATTTTAAGTCAAATATGAGATGGTTCCCAGCCCCAGGAAGATTCTTTATATTTATGAAACATGTGCTACAATTTAGCATAGACCAGGAGGCAACACCATAAACAGTATATAAAATTTTAAAATTTTTTTATCTAAATATAATATATATATATATATATATACAATATATATACTATATAGTATATATATATAATATAATATTATTAATACAATATATAATATATATATATACTATACTATATATTCGTATAACAACTGCTACAATTCAACGGCAGTGTGATAGGTATTCAAAAATAACCCCTTTAAGTAATTTCACACTGCTGGGATGTGAACACTTACGCCTCGCAGATGTCCGCGTAAGTGTTTTGACGACCGACGCGCTATACTTTGAGTCCATCGTGGCTGCCGTCCGTCCATAACCACTTACGCGCACATCTGCTGGCCCAGGTTCAACATCCCAGCAGTTGTTGAAATTACTTAAGGGGTTATTTTTGAATATATATATTATATATTTTATATATATATATATATATATAATTATATATATAATATATATTATAGATATAATATATATAATATAGATATATTAATTTATAAATTGTTATATCATTAATGCAAGATTAAATACCAAATTTTCTATTTTAGATTATTTATATATTATAGCATAATTTATATATAAATTTATATTAACAATAGTCTTCCTCTCTCTCTCTCTCTCTCTCTCTCTCTCTCCTCTCCTCTCTCTCCTCTCTGCTCTCTTCTCTCTCTCTTCTCTCTCTCTTCGTTACATTTTTTTTTTTTTTTTTCTTTTTTATTTTTTTAAGCAGATATCTACCACCACACTCGGCTGGCCCTTCAAGAGGGCAATATACCAAGATAAAATCTCCAAAATTTTTTTAAAAATTTACTTAAATTTCCCAATGGAACATAATTTCAAAAACCTTTTTAAAATGTGCGGCATTAGCCTATAATATATATATATATATACTATTAAATAGTGCTATTATATATGATTTTTAAGTTTAGCTAGTGTATATATATATACTAATATAATATATAATATTATATCATATTAAATTTAAAGTGAGCTATATAGGGTGACATACACTTATTCTCCACTAAACACCGGAGCTTACAGTTAATCACTATGCACGCTCATGTGTCAGCCATACCGAAAGGTATTCCACCAGTCCGCCCTGTGACAGTTTATATATATGTTTTTACACCCTGAATATTATTGTCAATACATTATATATTTTTGTACTTTTTGGAAACTTTATGGCTTGAAAGCATTCTGAAAATAAACCAAGTATTTATTGTCGCTTTCTGTAGTGATTGTACCGATTTGTTATTACCACTCAGCCACAGATATATTCTTACTATTTCTTATTGTCCATTTTATATATAAATATTATTAAATGCTAGATTAGAATTAAATAGATCTTAGAGTGCGTAATGAACGAAACATTGGGACCATCCGTCAAATAGTCAGAGTTCACAAACCAAGAAATGTTAATGTGTGAATAAGTTGAATTGTAAGATTAATGATAAGTGTTGTTGGTGTTATAAAATGTATGTTAGAAGGTTGTGTTATAGTGTAAATGTATGATTGATGAGTTATGTGAGTGTTGTTTAAAAGATGATGTGACGTTGTGTGTTTATTAAGAATCGACTCTTCGCCGATCAATTTCTAGTGACAGTCCCATATGCAAAAATGATTATGATAATTAGAAAAAATAATGTATCCGATAAAAGGCAGAGTGAACAATAGACGATTTCCACAAAAGTGAGAATAAAATCGAGATAAGACGAAGGGAAAAAGCAACCATCCTATAAAGGAGAACACAAGGGAGATGCGGGAAAGAGGGAGAATTAAGCCGGAGTAATTATATCGGCCAGAGACCTACCGGAGCTTGGCGAGACATAGCGCAAGAGCTGAGGCGCAGACTTCAACGTCGGCCGTTAAATAAAACGCCAAACTAGGGAAGAGACCCGTGAAAAGGCGTGATGTTAATTGAGTTGCATTTAATTTTAAAAGAACTATATCCAAATCCTACTTGCTTCACAGAATATTTTAGCAAAAAAAATAGAGGGAGCATGAAAATACTAAGAAAGAAATGTTTCCACCCAAAAAAAAGAAAAAAAGAACAAAAAAAAAAAATCACTGCTGCAGCTTACCACCGAAAGGTGAGGGAGAACCCAACTTGTGTGTGGTCAGAACGGCCACGCGGCTTCCGGGGCTTCCGGGAAAAGGAACTGCGCGAGGAGACCGGATCTTGTCGGCAGCCTGGATCTGGACCACCAAAGCAAGATTCATAACCTGAGAATAAAGATTAAAGGTAAGACACCGTCGGAGAGTGTTGAGGTCGCTAAAGATGAATAAATGAAGATGTACTGCTGGCAAGAAGTGAAGGTGCGACCCTGCAAAACAAGCCTCCCGACTAAGATGCGAATAACGGGAAACACAAAGGAAGGGATATACACATACGCGCAGGGAGATGGAGTTTCGTCTGGACGAACTGCTGTGAGAAAGAGAAGACACAGAAGTGTATAGGAGTGGATGAGACGTGACCGGCGCGGGAGCGAATTAAGGAGCCCAAGTAAGTAATTGAGAAGAGCGCAGAGGAGGTAGAAACGAGAATAGAGAGAAAAGGACAAGACATGAAGAGAACGTGAGATAGGATAAGATAGAAGACCCAGAATGTGTAGGAAGAAAAGAAAGAACAGGCGGCGGGGCCAAAGACCAGGCAAATAAAGCGCGGGAGCCAAAGAGCAAAAAAGAAAATCCGAAGACGCATGGTGCGTGAAAAGAGATCCAAAGTGCATCATATCAACCGAAATGGGAGATGAGTAAAGAAGATAAAGAAGAAAAAGAGGAAGAATAGGAAAAAGATGGAAATGTAGAAAGAGGGTAAGAAACGGGAGAGAGCCAAGACATGACGTAAGAGAGAAAAAAGAGGAATAACAGTATAAATAACGAAACAAAACACTGGAAGACGGTAGAAAGGAGAGTAAATTGTATAAAACAACAGTAGAGTGTCGAGCCAGGAGAAGGATAGCACAAGTCTGAAGCGTGCCAGAACAAAGACCAGATGAAGAATCACACACCACAAGGCGCGCGCGAAACGGGGCATATCCCAAACCGGAAATCAACGAATGGAAGAAGAGGAGCAAAGGGCGTGAGCACGAATGGTGAAAACAAGTGCATGAACGAGTGGAAAAGTGACGAACCCAAAGAGCGACCAAGGCACAATGAGGGCAGCGAGCGTCCGGAAGGAGGAAGCGGGGGATAGGGAAGGAACCAGTGCCTGAAAGAAGGTGCCGGGAGAGCGGGGCGCAAAGGCGAGGAGAGTCGGATGGAAAAGAGCAGTATAGTGCAAAGAGTTGGATGACAGAAGGAAAAAATTAGGCGTAAAGGCGAAGCAGGTAAATGTGGAATGTGAGGCGGGTAAGAAAACAAGTGAAGAAGGAAAAGAAAAGCACACGAAGAGACCAAACGAAAAGCGTAAGGACTAACGAAAGAGGCAGAGCAAGCATGCACAGAATAGAAGAGAAACAGGCCGTAAAGCAAGAGACCAAAAGAACAAAAACAATACCGATGGCGACCACGAAGCGAAATAGAGAAGGGGAAACGCGAAGGACAGTAAAAGATACCAAAAATAAAAAGAAGGGCTAAAAACATGTGATTAACCGAAGCATGCATAAGACAAGAACTATTACAATATAAAAAAGATAAAGGACCTAATCTAGAAAAGATAGTGAAACAGAGTCCATATAAAGAGACAGAAAGAGAAAGAAGAGTAGGCACAGAGCCTAATACAACACTACCCTCAGAAGTATATAAAAGGAGTGAAAAGCGGGGGGGAAACCGGTGTGAGGGGAGAATTGGGTCTCGTGGAGTGGGCCCACCCTGGGGCAAATGAGGCAACGCCTACACTAAATGACGAGGAAAGTGAGCTAATAATACCCACCAAGGGTCCCGGGTCTTCCCAGGTGGAACGCTAGGGAGGGCGGACAGGCCGACGCGTCGAGGGCCACGTGAAAAGGTGAGAGAAGAGGGGGGGCCCCACAAGGCGTGCCGAATAGGCGAGCCGGCTGCGTGAGACGCAGTGGCAGAGGTCGTCGACGACTCGGGTCGGTGTGCCGCCTGCTCCACACGCACCTGAGCCCCCAGCCAGCGACGAGCAAGGGTAGTGAGCAGGAAGAGACGAGTGACAGGAGAGATAGTAAATAGAAGATAAGTAGAGAAGATAAATAGATAGATAATAATAGAGAATAATGAAGAAGAGATAAGAGACGAGATAGGATAGTAACATGAATGGTACGGAGTGCCGCCAGGTAGACAGAGGTGGAGTTGAAAAAGTGGTGAGAGCAGAACAAAATGTGGCAGCTGACAGAAGATGGAGAAATAAGTGGGTGGTGAAGAGTGGCAAATTGAAAAACAAGAAGAAAAATTGGGCGGTGGTGAAATGGGGTCAGGCCCTGAAGGAAAAAAAGGGAGCAAATCTGATGGCAAAAATGGAAAAGATAAAGTGTGAAACAAAAAAAAAAAAAAAGAAAATGTGGGTAGAAAGGTGTAATGACAAAAGTGAGTCAAGTGGTGGGTGTGTGGAAAGAATAAAGAAAGTGTAAAAGAGAGAAGCGAAAACAAGTAAAAAGAAAAGTAAAATTAAAGGATGGGAATGTTGCAGAAAAAAAAGATGGTAAACGGAGTCTAAACGAATGGGAATAAGTGACGCAAGTAACGAATGTGTAAGTAAGTGGGTAAACGAAAAGTGGTAAACGAGGGCAACTGAAGTGGTGAACGAATGGACCTAAGTGTTAAACTAGGGTGGAAACGAGTGGGAGAAGTAGCGAAAGTGGGAAACAAGTAAAACGAAGTCTGAACAGAATATGAAACGAATGGGGAACAAAGGGAAACGAATGGTAAAAATCGTAAAACGAAGATCTGGAAACATAGCAACGAATGGCTAACTATCGTGTTGAAACAATAATGAACGTGAGGGAGGTTAAAACTAAGGTGAAAGGAAAACAATGTGGTAATGAAGGAAACGAAAGGCGTGAGACTATGTAAGTAAGTGGAGCGTGGAAGTGTGAAAGAAGGTGTGAAACTTAAGTTCTGTGGGAACGAGGTGAATTGAATGGATACTGTAAAGTGAATATTTATAAATAAAATTTGAGAAAACTAAGTAAAACTAATCTGACTAGTAGCTCTAAATTAAAGTTAGTGTTGAAAACTGAATAAACACATGGCGAACAGGAAAGAGAACAGGCGAAGCAAGGACAGGAAAAGCGGCAAGGTGCGCACCGCACCGCACCACCGAGAGGCGAAAAGCGCGGCCAACCGCCACGGTACGCACAAAGTGGAGGCCACACCGCATGGGAAGAGTTATTGAGTGTCCCACACCACACCCCACCGCACCGGGAGTGGCGGCCAACCCCAGGTGGTGAATGAGGGCAGGGAAAATGGAAGTAAAGTGTTGTAAAAAATGTAGAGTGGTTAATGCGGGAGAGGCCCCCCGTCCGGAAAAGGCCCAGCCCGTGAGGGGGGGGAGGTAATAAAAAAAAAAAAAAAAAAAAAAAAAAAAATAAAAAGAAGTAAGAGAAATAGAGAAGAGAGATGAGAGAGAGAGAGAGAGAGAAGAGAGTACTGGGAGAGAGAAGAGATAGAGATGCAAGGAGGGCAGAACGGAGAAGAATTGGTAAAGTGTAAAAGTGATTTAAAATAGTAGTGCTAATAAGATGGAGTAATTGAAGATCGTGGTGAAAAACAAGATAAATGGGGGGTAGAAGCGGCCAGGATGAGATACAGGTGAAAACGAAGTATATAAGAGAATGGAGGGATTAGAATGAAGTACGTATGATAACGGAATAGATGTTATATATAGAAAACAACGACACAACAGTTGATCACAAGAATATTGATTGGGCAAATAGAAATCGGTGAAAGCGTGTAATAGTGTGGTGTGACAGCCCAGGCAACCCCGTGAGTGTAGTGTGTGTGAGCGACTGTGCACAGCACGAGACGAACAAGAAGCGGGGCGTCAAACACTACGCGACATCGCGAGCCGAGACATCAGCAGAAAGACGGTAAGTGGTGGAGACCATGCACTCATCGCGTTGATAGTATGCGTAGGACACACATGTAATAAAAGAATAATAAAAAATATGATAAATAATGATATAAGAAAGAGAGAATAAATGAGAATATGGTAATAGTAAGTCAGGTGAAAAAAGGAACGAGAAAAGTAAATGCCGGTGTGGGGAGTAGGATCAGGGTGTTGTTAATATAAGGACGTATAAAAGTGGGTAGAGGAATAAAAAATAGAGGGGATCGTATAAGATGACGAAAAAATAAAAACTCCCGGGGGTGCGGGGGCGAACCATGCTTCATAGTATGACTAAAAAAATACAACTACTCGACCACTACGACCAGCCGAAAAACCACACAAGTAAACATGCAAGAACGGTTAGAAGTCAGGACAAAGAAACTACTCAACTAAAATCCGAACTTGCTCAAACCGCAAACTGGGGCGGAACCCCAGAGAGCAAGAGCCCATAATGCCACTAACTAAGCTGTAATAAAAAAAAGAAATGATAAGAGATAAAAAATAAAGGAAATGTATATATATATGCAAAAATGTCAAAAATAAAATTGATCTGTTGAACAAAACTTTAAAAAAAAATGTTATAAATAAAAAAAGCGGCAAACAAAATAGCAGGATATGAAAAATAACCGAAAGCATCAGGAGTGTCCCGTAAACAAACCCGGCGCTCCCGGTCCACACAGCGGACAATCAAGAAAATCTGAAAAAAGAGGGAGAATATGGGAAAAAAAATCAAGAAATAAAAAAAAAATAAAATATTAAAGAGAAAATAAAACAAAACAAAATCAAAATAAAGTAATAAGAAAACAATAAAAATCAATAAAGAAAAATTACAAGCAATAAATATAAAAACTAAATAGAAATTAGGATGATGACTTTTGTTTTTGTACAACGTCATATAACGGAAGAGAAAAAAAGTTACAAAAAAAAGAGAAAAAATCGCAAGATAAAAGTAATAATAGAACAAAATAAATGATAAAAATACAGTGCAAAAAGTGTGCAAAAAAAAACAAAAATTACAAAAATAAAATGAAAAACGAAAAAACAAAAACAAACAAACTAAATATAATTAGTATATAAAATATTATATAAATGATATAAGAAATAGAAAATATAAGTATAATAAATAATAACTATATACAACAACAACGATAAAAACATAATCAACATACAAGATAAAAAACATAAGAATGATAAAGAGGATAAGAAATAATAATATAATAATCATCTTCAAAATACATGAATATTAATATAAAAAGATAAGAAAAATCAAATACCCGAAAAAAAAAAAAAAAATAAAAAAGCAACTATCAAAATGAAAGAGCAGATGCAACAACAACAATATAATATAAAAAAATATAAAAAGATCAACAATCAACACTATCAACAGACAGACAATAATACATATCGCAGAACATATCTCTCGTAGTCAAGTCCAGCGACTGTTAATAAGTCACACCCATAGTCCGTGTTTTAGATCGACGAATGAATAAAAAGAAGTACTGACCTTATGGTAGGCAGTCAAATAAGAGGAGATGCATATTAGATTAGGCAAGATTAAGGAAGGATGAGTCTGCACTAGTGATAAGGCTAGTCAAGAGAAGACATGCCTAGAGATAGGGCACGCCTTAAGCAATCAGACACGCAACTGAATATAGGGTAGGAAAAGTCGAGAAAAGAACAGTCACCTATGGTGGGTAAGAGAGTATAAAGAGAAGGTCTGATTAGGTAGGCAGTCATTGAGGCTGCCTAGGTAGGCAGTTAAAGAAGGCTGCCTAGGTAGGCAGTCAAGAAGGCTTGCTAGGTAGGCAGTTAAGAAGGCTGCCTAGTATGGCAGTCAAGAAGGCTGCCTATGGTAGGCAGGTTAAGTAAGCGCTGATTAGGGTAGGGCCAGTCAAAGAAAGGCCTGCCTTAGGGTATGGCAGTTTGAAGGAAGGCTGCCTAGGGTAGCAGTTCAAGAAGGGCTGCCTAGGGCAGGCAGTTCAAGAAGGCTGCCAAAAGTAGAGCAGGAGTTTAAG
>JABUQX010116868.1:7500-30000 GCA_015478945.1 Trachelipus rathkii
TCTCAACGCGCTCTATTTAAATTATTATATATAAAATATTTAAAATTTCGGAAAAAAAAAATTAAGAAATTTGTAAAGGATAAAATTTTAAATTTGAGTATATGTGCATAAACATTGTCAATCAAAGATTGCTAGTTAAAAATGTACTTCAGGAGATTAAGTTTGATTTTGAAAACATAACCTATTTATTTGGAAGGGATGATTCAGCAGCTTCTTTTTATGTGCATTTAATAGCTTGATTTATTGTCTGTCGGTTTTACTAATGCTGCTAATTATAATTCGATTTCTTATGCTGATCCTAGAAAGTAATTTCCTAGAGAGCTTCCCTTCTAAAGTTTTTATTAAATAAAAATATAGATAAATACTTCGTGAACTGCAATAAAATTCTTTTTCTTAAATAATTCTTTAGTGTTGGAACTCCGTCCATATATTTAGCCTGAGTTCAGATGATGAGACTATAATTTTGCTCCTACCAGGCGGACCAGTTTCTTGTCTATAATCTCATCTTTCATATTACCTGTGACAAATTTATATAATAAAAAGCTTTCTCAATGTAAATGTTATTAGAAATTATATACCTCTTCTATTAGTTTTCTAATATAGCCACTCACCATCTTAGATTTGAAACTAAAGATATATCGTACCTTCATTACTGCCAATATTATTCAGATTTTCGAAGTGTTCCCTCCACACTAACCTCACATCCACTTTATCAGTTTCGAAAGCACCATCCCTATTCATTATTTTATGCAGATGCCCTTTACTCTCATTCTTAACCTTTCGCGCTTCCTTCCAAAAAGAGTTTCATATTCCCTTGTAAGTTAAAATTCAACCTCTCCGAATTGTTCATTTACCACATTTTTCCTCCTACGTATGGAACTTTTAGTCTTCCTTTTTTCATTCTTATATAATTCCAGACACCTCTCTTTTGAGACCTTATCATTGGCTTTTGACTTTTGGCACATTCAACCATGCCTTTTTTAACTTTTAGCCGATTACATCACCTCTTCATTCCGCCACTCACTGTTGAGATTCTTACTTCCTGCTTTAGCACATCCACATACTTCTCTTGCACTACTAACAAAGGCTTCCTTCATTTGCATATTTGATCAGTTTTATCTTGTTCACATTTAACTGTAATATTTGCAAGCCCTCTTAAATACTTTTCCTTATTACCCTGTTCACTTAATTTATCACTCTTAATCCTTCCCACTTCTTTCCTTATCTCCTTCCTCTCCATCTAAGCCCCACTAACTAAATCTTACATAAAAAAAATTCTTCCCACTTCTTTCCTTATCTCCTTCCCCTCCATCCAAGCCCCTACTAACTTAATCTTACATAAAACAATATACTGAAGAGATAATCTCATCCCCAACACCCTCACTAATTTAACAGCCATCACATATTTCAACAGCTCCTTTTTCACCAACACAAAATCAATCATACTTTTCACTTCGCTACCATCTCTACCTACACCAACTCTAGTATACTTATGAATACTCTTGTGTTTGAAGAAAGTATAACTTACACATTTACCTTTCTCCTCACCTAAATCAATTCCCTTCCTACAGTCTCATTTTTTTATACCATTTCTTTTTGATCAAATATCCAACCATTTAGGTCGCCCAATTCAATTAAATCTGAAGCTCCAACTCACCCCAAACCATCATTCAGATTATCCCAGAAAGTTGCACTCTCCTCAACATCACTCTCAGATAGACCATATGTTACAAGCACACATACCTTGACCTTTTCAAACTTAAATTCAACTATTATAATTCTAGTACTCACACAGACAAAATTCCACCATAGCTTTGTGCAAAGGGCAACTCTTCAGAATTGCAACTCCTTCTCTCCCCCATCATTCATCTCCACTGCAGCGCACACACACATTTCACCCACACAACTCGTCTTCACCTCTTCCTTTCATTTTTGTTTCAGTTACAGCGAGCAGATCAAATTTACGCTTCCTAAATACATCCATCACCTCTCTCTTCTTCTCAGAATTTATTCCTCTGACATTCTATATACCTATACGATTTATACAATTTCACTTGAAAGATAGAGCTTTCTTACATTTGAAAATCATATTCATTTGGCATGCATCGTCATTCCTGGCAGGAGGGATAAGTGGTAATGGGCAGCCAACTCAACTACCACTGTCTCTTTAGTTATCTCTTCTGCGATGTGCAGAACATATGCTGTGGGCAATTCTTTCTCCAGACCCACAGGAAAATAAGGAAAGGTGTTGTGTGTAATAGTGATATTAATGTTATATGGTCTGTTTGTCATTCGGAGAGTCTATTCCGCCAAGAAGAGTGTGGGACATTGAAAGTCTACCTTGCTTAGAATGCCTCTGGTTACCTTAAGCCAAGCCAAGCATTCCCTACCATCCTAGTGCATTTCTCCCTAATTATTAAATTTTTTTACATTATATATATATATATATATATATCTATTTCACTATATATATATACTCATATATATATATATATATATATATATATATATATATATATATATATATATATATATATATATTATATTTGATGAAGATGTTCAGTATCCAGAACAGAAGTCATTAGATATTTTATATTGATCTGCAGTAGGGTCTTGGGTCACTCATTAAGTATACATTTCTTACTTACTATCTTTACTCATATTACTATTGTATTTCTTTATAATATGGTATTTATATACTAAATTCTAATTGGGAGAGTAGAAGAGTAGGGAGACAGGGCAGTGAGAGAAGTGAAGTTAAATCAGTTGTGAATGATAGCGTAATAACGCTACGTATTCATGTTTCCTTATGGGTGTTTCCTCAATTTCTTCCTGAACCCTGTTGGCTATTAGGTTATAGACGCTGTGCGTATATCATGCCCATCTTGCCCTCCTTCCCTCGTGAGTAAGGGTACAGGTCCAAAACTAGTTATTCTCTCCTTTCTCCAGATCGTCTATTGTTGGAGACCCGAGCCTTAGCTAACCACTGAGGAGGCTGTCCCGCACTTGGGCTTATAATCTTGAGTTTCGCGTCTTATTCGTGTGGTGCACGGATATTGTTTTTTCATTTTAGGAACTGGACGAGGAGTTCCTGTGGGCTTTTTCTGAGGCCACACCCATGGCCCACCCTACAGGGTGGGGTTTCTGTGAGGAAGGTATTATTTTTCTGGGCGTGTGGTGGGCGCGGATTCCGTGTTTACGCTCCGGGATACATTGTTTTTATTCATCATTTGTATTAATGTATTTGTGCTTATTTTTTGCGGAGCAGATGTTTAATAGGAGCATTTATTATGGGAAAAAAGAAAAAAACGTGTTCAAGAAAGGCGAAATTCAACAACTGTTGGGTCCCCAACCCAACCCCTTCTTTGTCAATTCTCGACCAGCGATCAATAGGGGTTTTGATGCCCTTATTGATGAAATGGTTGGTACTCCTCCACCACCACCAATAGTCTTACATAACAATCTAGTTTGTAGGACTACCCATCTAGACCAGCAGAGGATGTTCTGGCCCCTCAGCACGAAATACTACTCAATCCTCACGTCAGCTATCACCAGAATCATTGCACCAGCACAGTATCTACCATCGCCGTCAGAATATACCAGCTCTAAAGAGTGCTTTCTCAGTGCTTTTCTCTGCTCGATCAAGGTGTATCAAAAAACTAACAAAGAGGCAATGTTTCCGCAACTACGTCCCCACTGTTTACTCTTATACAACTGTAATCGGTCTATAAGGTTGTGCGTAAGATTTTCAGAAAGCATCATTCAGACCTCACACACTCTTTAAATATGGCCCACAGACCTCCGATGTTATCTCTGCTCCCGGGATGGTTGGTGATGAGCTGGGCGCTTTCACTTTGCATCCTGTTCCAGCGATTCCAGATATTGTGAACCTTTTAGCTCTGATTGCTTACGGGTGCGGACCCCAGACTTTTCGAATCCGCTTGGGAAAGACCCTAGTAGTAGGAGGACCATATTGGAGGACCAAAAACCCACCTTCGACCGACGAAAAACCCACCTGACCTTTTTACCTGCCCTTTACCTTTTTTGAGCTCGAATTTTTTACCTGACCTTGACCTTTTTTGGCCTTCACCTTTCTGGGCCTTGACCTTTTTTGGGCCCAAATTTTTACCTGCCCTTGTCCTTTTAGGGAAGTCGTTGAGAAGCCTAATTTTTTGAGAACCCTAATTTTTGAGAGCAAATTTTTGAGAACCCTAATTTTTTGAGAACCCAAATTTTTGAGAACTATATTTTAGCCCTAAATTTTTGGCAACCCTAATTTTTGCCATCCCTAATTTTTGCAACCCTTCGAAGAAGGATTGTAAACAGTTGCGTCAGCAACCGTTGTACGTATTACCCCTATTTACGCCCCCTAATTTTTTTCGATCAGTGGGCCATTTTGCCCACGGTAATTTTTGGGTAACCTTTAGGGGCTTAGCCTTTTTGATGTCGTTGTTTGGCCATGATATTTCATCCAGCCTTTGATCTTCCATGGGTCATTTTAGCCACGGTAATTTTAGTCATCCATTAAGATTCATTCCTGGCCCCACGGTAATTTTTCTTTACCTTTGGTGATATAGGTCATTTTGCCCAGTAATTTTCGACCAACCTTTGATCTCCATGATTGTTTTTGGTAATTTTTCAACCAACCCCTTTGTTATTCCATGGGTCAATTTTGGCCACGGTATTCTGATCTTCCTTTAGGGGCTTAGCCCTATTTTTAGTGTCTTTACCTTGTTTGACCATGATATTTCGACCTTAACCTTACCATATACCATGGGTCATTTTGGCCCACGGTAATTTTTGGGCTTCCTTTAGGGGCTTAGCCCTATTTTTTGATGTCTTTACCTTGTTGGCCATGATATTTCTCGTCCTTAACCTTGCCATATACCATGGGTCCAATTTGGACCCACTAACTTGATGGCTTTGATGGTTCCCAATCACCGTAAGAAGTACCTAGTGATGTTCTATTAGTGTTCTATGAGTATTAGATGAGTGCCAGGTAGGTGCCAGGTGAGTGCCAAGTGAGTGCCAATGAGTGCCAGCGGTGCCAAGTGAGGTGCCAATGAGTGCAGAGTGAGTGCCACATAGTGCCAAGTAGGGACCGACATAGTGCTAACTGAGTGCCACTTTTTTTCAAGCCTTTTCTATCCCTTCCCTGAGCCCCGAATGCCCCTAATATGGGTGTCTACCCTAGGTAATAAGGTATGAGGATTCGAATGTAGTGTATATTACAATCTGCTAGAATGCTTCCTACGAGTTAGTATTTTTATATCACTTATAGCAATATATATCTAAAAAGTTACACAGTTGAGACAGTGATCGCAAACGTTTCCGAGTCCGAGTCCGCGTCCGCAGGTCAGCCCCTCCGCGAAACCGCCGCGTGCGCCCGCAGGCGCAAAATTACCGCGTAACCGCCGCCGCGTGCTCCAGGCGCGCGAAAATTACGTATTGTCGCCGCCTGCGTCCCGCAGACATAAAATTCCCGCGTGAACCAGAAAAATATGATATCAATGTGAAACTATTCAAAGAATTTCGTTTTCAAATATACTATGAGTCATTCATTTTTACTACAATTATACGAAATTTTATTAAAAACCTATACTTTACATACCTTAAAGCAGTGGTGCCGTGAAACAATAGAGGTGTTATTACCTAACACCTAGGGGATTAGTATGCCTTTGTTTTACTGTTTTACTAACTTTCTGCTTTACTCTGCTTTAACTCATGTTTACTGCTTTAACTTTCTGCTTTACTGCTTTAACTCTCTGCTTTACTGCTTTTACTCATATATTTATTAACATTATTATTTCTATTTTTATTTTTGTTTTAATACTTTTTTATTTTTAATTTGTAATGTAAGAATAAAAACACACAGGGAAGTTTCGGTTATATAAACATTTTATTTTAATAAAATTTTATATTTTATTAAAACCTTTTTATATATACGAGTTTTAAGGGTAGTAAAAATCGCGTTTTCATTTTAAAGCATTTATTACATAATCAGAAACTATAAAATCATTGACATACAAATTTTTTAACATCAAATATATTTACAAGTTTATTAAAAACATACATTATTTAAAACATATAATGAAATAAATACAATAGACTCCACATAAATTGGAATGTAAACAGGGAAAGACATAGTTTTTACACAGCTTACATTATTATATTTTAAAAATAAGGTAATATAATGATTATTCAATATAAATTTTAAGTTTAAAGAATCAATTATGTGAAAGTATCGTTTTTTCTCTATAAACGGAAGTCCAATGTCCTGTTGAGGTGATGTGACGAGGCAATGTATTGAATATGAAGCAGGTGTCCTTCTCCAACTTTACAGAGTTTATTTCGTTAATAGCAAACACACCTAAAAAGCGAGGTTCATTTTAAACACCGATTTTATTTCCTCTTCATTCATCTTTAATAATTCAAAAGTACGTTGCGTACTCTGTCAATTTCAATGAGTTGAGGATGCTCAAGATAGGCCACTACAGTGATGGGTGATTGTAGACTTGAACCAAAAAAAAGACTTAGTCCTAAGGTGCCCTTTCTCAAAATGATTAAATGATAGGCGTTACAAGCTGAAAGGTCTGCAGTAAGATCATACGCATATAAATTACTATTCTTTGCGTATTCTTCAAGATTTAAACCTGTCCACTTATTATTACACGATACAGTATTGGCTATTAAGTCATAAAAAGGTCGAGCAGAGAGATAGGTCTCAGTTGTATAACATTTCATAATCACGTCCGTGGGGAGTCCATTCACATGTAAACTGATGCCCCTAAGTCCACAAAAGGTGTGAATTTATAGGGTGACTTTTATAATTCCCAGGAAGGCTTCATGTTCCACAATCCCTATTACTCTGTGGTAAATTTCCGTTCACAATGTTAGGGATATTGATACTCGATAATCCTTGAGTGAAATTAAATACCTTGGTTTCAACTCTCTTAATTGGGTACTTTGCTGTAGTATTCAAAAGCGAATTTTCAATTTCCAAATGTCGCTGTGGTAATAATTTCACTTTTCTAACATAGAGATAAGCCTCCAGCAGTTTGAAAACAGGTTCAGGACATACGGCTGTAGCAGTAGGTTTACTTTTTATTTTAAGAGCAAATTTAGGGTTTGATCGTGATAAAATGATTCTAGTATCTACAGATGGTAGAATGAGTCTTTCTTGAGAAGATATCGCCATTTAATCGTCCGTAAAATTCATAAGTATTATTTATGACTTTAGCCTTTATCTATATGTGCAGCTTCATCTTTGAGGAAACTGTAAAAACCACATGATTTGAGATGAGATTGTTTAGCATCGTCTGAATAATTTAACAAATGTTCTATATAGCTTCTATAAGGATAATTAGCCGCTGATGCACCTAGTGAAGTTCCGTTAAGATGGACTTCAACCTGGGTGAAACATGTATACAGGAATTTGATTCTGTATATACTATATGGTCATCACCCGTAGGAAGATCTGTACCATCAGGTTTGTCAATTTCGTTTTTACATATAAAAACACATTAGAGGGATCTAATTACTGATAAGTGCCTGGAATATTGAACTCTGAAGGAACATCTGTATTGGTAATTGTTGAATGCAAAGGATTAATACTGAAATAAAGTTGGACTCGCTAACGCTAATCTGTGTAGGGTTCATAGAGGATCCAATTCACTCTTACAGCAATCAGGACTAGAAGGATGAAGGGAAATGCATCTTGCATGTATGCGAGCTCTGGTCGTATAATGAACATTTCATGAAAACCTTACTTATATACACACCTCGTCGTATTAAAGTTATCAGTTAGTAATTAAATAACAAATACATCAATACATTTTTTTCTTTAGAGTTTTTTCCGCTTAGCCTTTTCTTTATGACAATCTTCTTGCTTGATCCCTCGACCTGACATTTTACGTCTTATTTATACTCTTAACATCATCCAACATCTCATCTGAAACATCAGCTATGGATACGTCTTTTTAATGCTGCACGAGGATTATTTCCTGCCGCAATATCTTGAATAGTATGCAAACCTGTTCTTATAGCTTTTTTTACCTATATATTCCCCACCTCTCCTGAGTAAAGGCCTTGCACTTCATAGCTTGGCGAAAAATCCACCAAGACCATACCCCCTCTGCATTTTTGTTCCTCTGAATACCCGTTCTTCGTCCATTATTACAGGAGTGTCTTTCTTATACTATCTTTACACTGTGAAGTATGTTAATGAATGAAAATATATCTGACTACGCCTCTTATATATAATCCATTATGCTGTAATTACTGCATCTGTTTCTTTCTAATATGAACTTTGCATAACAATGCTCCGTATGTAGGGGAAGGGAATTCCTTCTACATCTTTTATATGCACGCGTACAGAGTCAAAATTTGATCTATTCAGAGGAAGATAATGAACATTAGGGAATGTTATAACTTTACTCTCTTTGGGAAAATATACTACTCTTAATAAAGGAGCTTTAGTATTACCTACATATTGATGATCAATTATATTTGTATATACATAAGCCATACCAGGATGGCTGAGCATCTCGGATGGTGTACATGTATAATGCAGTACTCGGTCTGCGTCATCTTTTTGTTCATGCCATGTCAAGGGTTTATTCTCCACAGATAGTATAACTCTCTTCAACATAGTAGGGATATCATGAAGTATATCCAGCTCAGCATCACGTTTACGAATATGTTTTCGCTGCCACTGGGACCGCTCGAGAAAAAACGTATCACGGTCTCGCAGGTTTACACTTACTTTTGATCTTAAAGATATTATTACTTTATCTTCATAGGTACGCATTTCAGTTTTGTATACAGATCCTTACACATAATACTCATATCAAAGGTCGTTTAAATGACCGAAAATAGCAGGCACCGATTTAAAATAAGCTCGTCGCAGAGCAAATTCTTCAAAGAAGTATTCTCTTGTAGCAAATGTTGTCGTATTCACCTTTTTCTTGTAGTCCTTTTCAGATTCCGAGTATCTTCCACTTGTAATATAGTTTCAACACATTCTACACTTCTGTACACCACCATCCAGAATAGATTGTGAGGTATATTTTCTATGTCCGTATTTAATATCATTTCACATAATCCTACTTCGTATGCCTCTCTTTCAAGTTGTATAGGATTCATTAACACAGTTGTAAAATCCGAGAGTTTATTATCAGGATGTAAATCCAAAGAGGCTGAAGACGGGAGAGTTAAATAAAAGTGGTCTACACTCTCCATGATTATAATGACAACTGATTAATGATTCTTAACTTCACTTGCATTTATATAAGTATTAAACTTGGCAGGATATCCCCTCCATTTCACCAGATACTGTTTATTTTTCCCTTTACCTCTCGTAGCTAATATTTTTTCAATTTTATATTCATGAGTTACAGGGTTGAACCTTACCTTTTGTATTTCTTGTTTATAGAACCCTCCTTTTATTTTTCACCATCTAAATCCTCTAGATAATATAACTTTAAACTATCACGTCGGAATGCTCGGATATTGTGAACTTTAAAAACCTCCGTAGTCCATCCAGCTTCATACCCTTTTCTAAATCTTGCTTCTGTTCGAGAAACTCTTACATAATCGTTTACCTTTATTCCTGAATTTTCTTTTATTTTGTTTTCTTTTTCACACAGATGTGTTCTACAGCCTCTAGTTTTTGACATTGCTAATGGAGTTGTCTTTATAGTTCTATGGTAAGATCTGTTATAAGAATAAGCTAGATCGTTCAGTATATCAATATATTTAAAAGTGTTCATCTTGGTAAAATACCTATGCATGCGCTCTTTAATAGTACGCTGTACTCTTTCAACTATAGCCGCTTTGTTTACGGAAAATGTATTGTAATAGCTTATACCATACTCCCAGAGCAGCTCCTGAAACTCTCGGCCCTTGAACTCCATTCCTGAATCTGTCCAAAATGATTTAGGTGTTCTCTGCTCGTCCTTTATAATTTCAAGTACAGCATCGGCAACTGTAGCTGATCTTTTATCTTTTATTGGCTTCAGCCACAAGTATCTAGAGTATACATCAATTGTAAAAAGTATGTATTGAAATCCTTCATTATAAGAACTATATTTAATCATTTCCGATAAATCTAACTGCCATATGCTATCGAGCTGCGGAGATATGGTTTTCCGTGTAGGAAATTTTTTTCTTACAGGTTTATGTAGAGTAAATGCCTCTTCACCCTCCAAATATGCTTTTAACTCTTTTTTCTCAATATTAGGATACCTTAAAGCAAACCTAGTGAAACCCCCAAAACTATTTGGTTCCCTCAGATTGAAGTAATACTTATCAACTACTTCCTTTGCCGCCATGTTGGCTACTGACCCCATGTAAACGCTATATATATATATATGTACCAAAATGTGCTATAAAGTTAAAAGGAAAAAGGTCTAAAATAACATATTTATTTATATACAAACATTACAACTAAATAAATATATGATAATACATAATTACGATTTAATTTATTATAAGGTGTTTTTCTTATTCTTCCCCTGGTAACACGTTTAAATTTATCTGAAGCGTAAGAAGTGCCTGAGGGACTTGAATCAGGGTCTTGGTGTAATGGGGATATTATCCAAGTCTGCTAATCGCGTTGTATTTAAGATTAAACTTCTGGGAAAATTAATAGAGTCTGAAGTTCTTGTTTGATATCATTCCATCCCTTTTACAGGGCCTTTCTTCCAGTTACGTGAGATCGGCTATCAAATCCACAATATTTGATCCTTTAACTATTTCCATCATCAATTACGATCTCCCCTGCTTCATTCAAAGTAATTGGTCTTTTAAAATATTATATAAAGCTATTCCTGATTTACGCACTCTATTAGGTAAGCTCTCTCTAGGATATTTTTAAATTTATCTTCATTTTCACTTCAAGTTTTACTTCATTAGGTATATCTACATCATCGGTTAACGGGATACGTAGGGATGGATGCAGGTGTAAGTCTTTAAGATCTATCAATTTTTGTATGGCCGCCTGATATAAGATGCGTTTCTCATGGATGTTAATGTCTGAATTTAATATCCTGTACACTTCTTTCTCATATTTGGTAGGAGGTAGAGGCTGCTGGAAAGATAATCTGTGTGGTAGAGGCTTCTGGAAAGATAATGTGTCGTTCACAATATAAGGATTCTGTTGGTGCAACTGTTGCGGCTGATGTGAAAGAGGTTGTAATGTCAATGCATTGGGCTGTAATATCTGCGTGTATGGGGGTTGTGAATGATGAAACTGTGATTGTGGATTTTGCGCAGTGTGCGGCAATAACTGGCCATATTGAGATTGTGAGTGATGAATCTGAGGAACTGAATTCTGTACAAATGCTGTATTATTATACTTCATTTTCTCATACTCATTATATGGAAGTACAGCAACCTTCTTCATTATGGGGATAACCACTTAGTTATCAGGGGAGCTATAACGGAGAAGAGTAATGGCAGGAATACTCCTCCTCCTCTCTGTAGTAACTTCTTTTTATTTTTCAAATTTTTAATGTTGAGGGAGAGTTTTTAATGATGTTTCTATAACGACGTAGCTTTACCTTCTGAGGCCTGTTTAAAGGAACATTTCCTTTTATAAGATTTAAACAGACTTCACATACACACTGGATGAATTTCTCATCCTCAATAATTAGTTTACGTTTTTCAGATGGTTTCAACTTTTTAAATTTCTTTATAAGAGGTAAATACTTTGCAACTAGAGCACTCATTATTCAGGAATGTATGCAGTTTCTATCTCATAGGGCAGAATGTTGGTACGGAGCAGCACTCTGTGCGTGTTTTTGGGGTGAAGTTCACACATCAAATAACCGTGGGGATCGAAGTAACCTCTTTATATACTTTTAAGAACTCTTTCCTTTTGAAGAGGAAACATTTGAGTTGCCAATACATTAAATTTGACTCATGTCTCTTCTCTGTCCAAACAACAGTAAATACTGTGTGTTTAAAGAAACACTTCGCATATGCTTGCTTTGATGAAAAATATTCTGCGTTATGAAAAACACAGAGATATATAGATGGTGAGAATAAACTGTGAACGCTTCTGCTATTTCCAAATTCAATTTGTGCATTAAATCATCTAATACAATAATTTTGTGGCCTTGTATATTGTCCAGCGATCTAATATCGTATATGCCTTCATGAAATTGAATCACATCTTTATATTCTTTAAATTTTTCCTGATAAACATTATAACACCATATTATTTTTACAGGGGTTTGTTCAAAAATCTCCATTTCCTTTAAAATATTTAATAATAGAAAGGTTTTACCACAGCCTGTCGGACCAGCTACAAGACATGTAGCCGGACTTCGGAACGTAAATTTCTCCACATCCATACCCGTCAAGTAGATAATGAATAATGAGTTTAATTAAAGTTGTAAAGCAGTAAAATATATGTTTTTAATAAAATTTCGTGCAATTTTATTAAAATAAAATGTTTATATAACCGAAACTCTGTGTGTTTTTATTCTTACATTACAAATTAAAAATAAAAATATAAAAGAAAACATAATGTTAATAAATATATGAGTTAAAGCAGTAAAGCAGAGAGTTAAAGCAGTAAAGCAGAGAGTTAAAGCAGTAAAACAGAGTTAAAGCAGTAAAGCAGTGAGTTAAAAACAGTAAAGCATTAAAACAAAAGCATACTAATCCCTTAGGTAACACTCTATTGATTTACTGATTTACTGCTTTAAGGTATGTAATGTTAATAAATATATGAGTTAAAGCCGTAAAACATGTGAGTTAAAGCAGTAAAACATGAGTTAAAGCAGTAAAGCAGAAAGTTAAAGCAGTAAAACATGAGTTAAAGCAGTAAAGCAGAAAGTTAAAGCAGTAAAGCAGTAAAACAAAGGCATACTAATCCCCTAGGTGTTAGGTAATAACACCTCTATTGTTTTACTGCTTTACTGCTTTAAGGTATGTAAAGTATATGTTTTTAATAAAATTTCGTACAATTGTAGTAAAAATGAATGACTCATAGTATATTTGAAACGAAATTCTTTGAATAGTTTATTGATATCATATTTTCGTTCACGCGGGAATTTTGCGTCTGCGGACGCGCGCGCGGCGGTTACGCGGTAATTTTGCGCCTGCGGGCGCGCGCGGCGGTTATGCGGTAATTTTGCGCCTGCGGGCGCACGCGGCGGCGGTTTCGCGGATGGGCTGACCTGCGGACGCGGACTCTGAAACGTTTGCGGTCACTGTCTCAAATGTGTAACTCTTTAGATATATATTCTGTCATGCTATAAGTGTTATAAAAATACTAACTCGTAGTAGGAAGCATTCTAGCAGATTGTAATATACACCATTCGAATCCTCATACCTTATTACCACAGGGGTAGACACCCATATTAGGGGCATTCGGGGCTCAGGGGAGGATAGAAAAAGCCTGAAAAAGTGGCACTCAGTTGGCGCTATGTGGCACTCGTGGCACTCATTGGCACTCCTTGGCACTCATTGGCACTCTTTGGCACCTTGGCGCTCATTGGCACTCACTTGGCACTCACCTGGCACTCACCTGGCACTCATCTAATACTCATAGAACACTAATGGAACATCCCTAGGTGCTTCTTACGGTGATTGGGGAACCATCAAAGCCATCAGCAAGTTAGCGTGGGTCAAAAATTGACCCATGGTATATGGCAAGGTTAAGGACGAAAATATCATGGCCAAACAAGGTAAGACGTCAAAAAATAGACTAAGCCCCTAAAGGGTAGCCTAAAATTACCGTGGGCCAAATGACCCATGGTATATGGTAAGGTTAAGGTCGAAATATCATGGTCAAACAAGGTAAGACACCAAAAAAATAGGGCTAAGCCCCTAAGGAAGATCAAAAATTACCGTGGGCCAAAATTGACCCATGGAATACCAAGGTTGGTTGAAAATTACCGTGGGCGAAAAAAATGACCCATGGAAGATCAAAGGGTTGGTCGAAAATTACCGTGGAAAAAATGACCCATGGAATACCAAAGGGTAGCCCAAAAATTACCGTGGGTAAAATTGACCCACGGATGACCAAAGTACCGTGGGCTAAAATGACCCATGGAAGATCAAAGGGTTGGTCGAGGAAATATCGCTTGGCCAAACAAAGGTAACATTTGACATCAAAAGGCTAAGCCCCTAAAGGTTACCCAAATTACCGTGGGCAAAAATGGCCCACGGTCGAAAAAATTAGGGGGCGTAAAATAGGGGGTAATACGTACAACAGTTTGCTGACGCAACCGTTTGGCTCAACCCTTCTTCGAAAAAAAAATTAGGGTTGCCAAAAAATTAGGGTTGCCAAAAAATTTGGGTTCTCAAAAAATTTGGGTTCTCAAAAAATTAGGGTTCTCAAAAAATTTGGGTTCTCAAAAAATTAGGGTTCTCAAAAAATTAGGGTTCTCAAAAAATCTGGGTTCTCAAAAAAGGTCAAGTGCAGGTAAATTTGGGCCCAAAAGGTCAAGGCCCAAAAGGTGAAGACCAAAAAGGTCAAGGTCAGGTAAAATTCGAGCTCAAAAAAAAGGTCGCGGGCAGAAAGGTCAGGTGGGTTTTTCGTCGGTCGAAGGTGGGTTTTTGGTCCTCCAATATGATCCTCCTACTACTGACCCTGATTACAATAAACTATTTACCAGAGCTGAATTTTTGGAAGCCTTCAAACTTTGCAATGACGGGGCACATAGCCCTGATGGCATTTCCTTTCATATGCTACGGCTTGTTCATCCGTCAGTCTTGGCATTTCTCCTCAGTCTCTTTAATAGAATCTGGGTGGAGGGTGTCTTCCCTCCTGTCTGGTTGACGGCATATGTTGTTCCCATTCCGAAACCTGGCAAGGACCCAACTTCTCCAAATAATCATAGACCGATTTCGTTGATCTGCGACACATGCAAGCTGATGGAGAGAATGGTGACCTACCGTATTATTCCCACCCTCGAACGACTCCATGCGTTTTCAGACCACCAGTTTGGTTTTCGTTATCATCGATCAACTCAGGATCCTCTCCTTCGTTTGGATCACGATATGCGTGCAGCATTTGCTTCTAATAAAATGACCCTGGCCGTTTTCTTTGATATTGAAAAGGCATATGATAGCACGTGGAGGATGGGGGTTTTGCACAACCTTCATTCGTTGGGTCTCAGAGGGCAATTCCCCTTTTCCTTCAGGTTCTGATGTCGGATCGTTCGTTTCGAGTTTGTTGCGGCTCCACATTGTAGCGACGTTTTGTCATGGATGGGGGGTGCCGCAGGGCAGTGTGTTAAGTGTGTTGCTTTTCGCAATAGCCTTCGATGGAGTGGTGGATACCATCCCACACTCAGTCCGCTGCTCCATTTAGGTAGACACTCTTGCACTTTATGTTTCGAAAAGGCACCTTGTATGGAGCGTCAACTTCAGTTGGCCATTGACAGGGTTTCCACATGTTGTAGTAAACGTGGTTTCCCTTTCTCTACATCAAAAACAAAGGCCATGCTGTTTAGAAAAAAACCCGCGACGTGGTGGTCGGATACGTTCACTTCCTTCTTTAACCCCCTATGATTTCCCCATCTATTTGGAGTCTACTGTGAGATTCTTGGGTCTGTCGCTCGACGAGCGCCTTGCGTACCTCCCTCACATTAACCATCTCAGAACTAGCTGCCGTCGTTCGTTGGATCATTTACGGCAACTCACCTCTAAGACTTGGAGTGCGGACCGAAATAGCACGCTCCATCTTTGATCTTCTCCAAGGGTGAGCCTGGAATTGGAGGCTCTGGTGATGCCTTTGTCCTTACGGAGGGAACAGCTCATGTGCTCTTTGTTCCTCCTTATTCAGGTTAATGTTTCATCGGCATTGTACTCCTTAATTGAACAGGTCCCCAATCCTTCTTACTGGCAGTTTGCTGGGATTATGAATTTCATATTCAGTTTCCTCGACCTACCTCAACAAGCTGTCATGCAGCATACATTCAATACTTCCTATGCGGCTATGCAACATGGGTTTATTCACCCCCGTTGTCTGCATTGGGATACAATCATTACCAAAAGCTCAAGCACAATCGGCGACGCTGAGGGATTCTTTTCTGTCCCATTCGGAAGTTCACAAGGGTTCAATCGTTTTCTACACGACGGCTCCAAAACGGATTAGTGAGTGGGAGCTTCTGCTGTTTTTCCGGACTTAACCGTATCTCACCCTGTGCCACTTTACACGTCAGTATTCTCTGTCAAACTTGTTGCGGTGGCTCTTGCAGTACACAGGATACGCAACTTCACATCAGTGGGTAATTATACCATATTTTCGGATTCCAGGAGCACCCTTCAGACGTTGATTGTCTGATCTTCGAGGAACCCTTTGGTCTCTACCATCCAGAGATTCCTCTGCTTGTTGCATGTGCAGAGAAAACCTATTACATTATCTTGGGTCCTTTCCTAAGTGTGTGTTCCGGTTAACGGGAGAGCCGACAGAGAAGCTAAACACGCAGTGACCAACATACTACCAAATGAACAGTGACTTACTCCTGACTTACGACTGGGACGATTTACTGCTTCAGATTTTTATGTAATCATTCGTCAAGGTTTTCTTTCCTGCTTGTAGGAATGTTGGGTGGAGGATGATCGTGGCGTCAAACTACCTACCGTCAAGCCCCTCATTGGCCACTGGTAATCTTCATACAATATAAATCGCCTCTTGGAGGTGGTCCTGGCTAGATTACGAATAGGGCGTACCAATTTCCTCACTGGTTTTCTCATGAAGCGAGATGGTTCTCCATCGTGCCCGTATAATGAAAAGATATTAATCCATTTATTAAACTATAATTTATTTTTTTATTATTTATTAATTTCTCATAATTTTAGTATAAAATTTAAGAGATAATTTTAGGGAAATAATCTTTTCTACACCAAGGCTCTACATCTTTTTCAAAGTATAAGATAAAATACAAGTCCGCTAAAAAAAAAAAAAAAAATTCTCTCAAATGGCAACTTTGTTTATAGACTGCCGAAAAAAATTTCATCGAAAAAAAAAACCATGGGGTCTTTTTACTTAGAAGTTAGAACCTGGCCTACTCAGAGATAATGGGCGAAGCATTTGGCCGTCGCTCATTAAACTTTTATTTCAGGCAAAAAATGCTTGTTATATAAACTTTAATACCCATATATTGTCATTAAAACAAGTTTCCTGCAGATTCTATTTTAGACAACCCCATCCCATTTGAGTTTCTGGCGCCTGACGTTTATTGCATAATCAACTATAAACCCAAGATGACATGGAACACTAACGTCCTAAGGAAGGAGAAGCAAAAAAGAAAATCTCAAACGGGGACATTAAAGAGGAAAGTTCTTTGTACGTATGTACATCCACCAACAGATCAAATCAAATACATCGTAACATTTGTCAATGTCATTATTATTATTATTAAATTTGTCATTATTATTATTATTAAATTTGGGATTTAAATTTATATTTTCCTTTAAAATTATTTTTGTTATTTTTATGAATATTTTAATATTTTCCATTTTTCAAGTCTTTTACAATGAATATTTTAGGTTTTTTAAACCCTCACATACAAATTTTTCGGCCTACCTCCTAATGGTATCGTATGGCCACCGGCTTCACCGAAATTACCTTCAGCCATACCTGTTCGTCGCAGTTCGGGTCAAAAAAAAAAAAAAATTTTGCCCCCCTTTCTCCTTTCCATCATCCCCGGCAAAATACCAGCTACTGCTTCTACTTCCACCTCCTTTGGCGCACACGACGAAAATAAAAGTGTGCGCCTAAAGGTCTACTATCTACAGTGCAGTTCTCCAGAACTTGGAATTTCCCCACGCGATGACCTTATAAATAAAAAAAAATGTACATCATGGTGATGCTGTTTCATGCAGATATTACTTTGACTCCACATAGTTCCTTGGCATCTGGAGTTTGCTCTCAGAGCATGTCTTTCGATAACTCCTTTGATTGCTAATTATCATTGAACGTGTTCGCATGGAGCCATCCTTCCTCGTCAATCTGGAAATTTCATCTCCTTGGGGACTTTATGGAGTCTTCGTCCGCAGATCAATCTTGTTATTGCGACCTTCCACTCCACACTCAAGACCGTGCTCCCACAACTGCTTTATCATCCGTGCATCTTTCTCCACAAATCCCTGGTGGACGCACATCCTTTCAAACCGAGCACATCACTCAAAGGTTCCAACCCTCCCCAGTCCCATCCGAGGTCCCTGTCCGCCGCCATTCAGATCAGGTGAAAACCTAGTCAGGTGCTGTATCGCAGTCTTCTTCCTCCACAAATGACGCTTCGCCTAAGCTAATGTCTGCTTCGATTGACCAACTACCTTCACTCACCGCTACTACGAATACTACTACCCTTGGTGAAATTTCGATGGTTCGTGGATAGGGCGAGAGTACGAACCGCCCACCATCAATGGTAGAGCTTTCAAAACGCCCTCAGACTAACTGGCGGATACGTGGAGGAGAATAACCTTGCCCAAGTTTTTGGTGACACCCCTCCTCCTAACCCTCTTGCCGAGTTTCTTTATCGCCGCCACATCATCATGATTCTCTCCTGCAGGACTTTCCGAAGCCTCCATGATACTTCGCAAAGCATCGGGGAGGGTACCAGTACTTTTGACTCGCCCTGCCCTCTCATGTTCAAGACTATCCCAGCAGGATAGATAAGATTGTCACCAATCGTCTGCTTACTTATAATATCCTTGATTATGACCATGACAACTATTTTGCAATGGAACTGCCGACATTACTACCCCAATTTCGAGGAATTAGCCCGACTTATCATCCGAAATACATAAGTTTACAGGAGACTCAAACCGTTAGGTTATTAGGATCCCTTTATCTCTGTCCATAGAGCAAAGTGAGGGTCGTAAGTGAAGAGTCGGAAGTGAGAAATCAAGTTGGGTGGTAAGCAACTGGAACAAGTATCAGTTTAAATGTTTAGTCTATGTTGTATGAAAAAGACACATGGCCAGTGTAGTAGGAAAGCTGCGAATAGTAGTAAAAGTGTCTAAGGAAAGAAATTTGAATTAGCAGAAGAGAGGAAAATTATGCATAGTAGGAGTAAACGGCATAGTTATGGATCTGGACCAGGGAATGAACCATGACAAGATACCACAGTGAGGGGTCTGTCGCGGTATGTGAAGCTCTAGGGTGGGTCTTGCTTATTTTTTCTATTTAACAAAATATATTTAAAGAATAAAAATAGCAACTCGAAGCGATGAAATTACCTCCCATTTTTAATGGTTCGCCTTTTCTCTTTTGCGTTCATTTTCTTTACACACTCATCCACCAGGCAACATCTTATTGACCATCATTTATCCACATATATAAACATACTTAACGATCTCACCCCTCTTCTAGGCAATATCTTACAGACATACCTACTACTTATATCCCTATGTGAGGGAGAGAAAGAATTGCCAACATCATATGTCCTGCGTGTCGTAGAAGGCGACTAAGGGACGGTGGTAGTTGGGTTGGCTGCCCACTACCACCTATCTCTTGCTAGGAATGCTGATGCAGGCCTCGGAGATGGTCGTGATCGCCGTAAACGGCCTTCTAATTTTCGCGAAATTGTATGAATCGTATGGGTACATGGAATGTCAGAGGAATAAATGTTGAGGAGAAGAGGAGAGAGGTGATGGATGTATTTAGAAAGGGCAAATTTGATTTGCTCGCTGTGACTGAAACAAAGATGAAAGGAAACGGTGAAAATGAGTGGTGTGGTGTGGTGTGGGGTGAAATGTGTGTGCTGGTGTGGAAAGGAATGAGAGGGTGGAGAGAAGGAGTTGAATTTGATGAGAGTGACTTGCTGTACAGAGCTATGGTAGACTTTGTGGTGTTAGTACTAGAATTTCTAATGGTTAAATTTAAGTTTGAAAAGGTCAAGGTATGTGTGGTTGTGACGTATGGTCCATCTGAGGGAAATGTTGAAGAGAGCACGGTTTTCTGGGATAATCTGAATGATGTTTTGGATGGGGTGAGAAGGAGCTTCATCTTGATGGTGCTGGGGGGCCCTAATGGTTGGATAGGTGATCAAGCAAAGAGATGGTATAACAGGTGGTTTTGGGGTGTCTAGAGAAAATGAGAATGGTAGGAAGGTGATTGACTTCTGTGAGGAGAGAGGTATGTCTGTAAGTTATACTTTCTTTAAACACAAGAGCCTCCATAAGTATACTAGAGTTGGTGTAGGTAGAGATGGTTCCGAAGTGAAAAGTATGATTGATTTTTTGTTGGTGAAAAAGTAGATGTAGAAGTATGTGTTGGATGTTAAATCAGTGAGAGGATTAGGAATGGGATTATCGGATCATTATGTTGTTCTATGTTAAATTAAGTTAGTGGGGGCTTGGATGGAGAGGAAGGTGATACAGAAAGAAGTGGGTAGAATTAAGAGTGAGGTTAAGTGAACAAGGTAATAAGGATAAGTATCTAAGAGCACTCGCAAGTAAATCAGCTGAATGTGAACTAGGTGAAACAACAAATCTGGGAGCAAATGAAGGAAGCAGTTGTTAGTAGTGCAAAGGAAGTATGTGGATGTGCTAAAATAGGAAGTTATTATTTTAACAGAGAGTGGTGGAATGAAGAGGTGATATAAGCGGTTCAAAGTAAAAAAGAAGCGTGGTTGATTGTACTATAAGCCAATGAAGAAGTTTCAAAAGAAAGATGTTTGGAAGTATATAGGGAGGAAAAAAGAAATACTAAAAGGTGTATACGTAGGAGAAAAGAAAAGGTAAATGAACAGTTGGGGAGGAGGATGAATGGGGACTTAGAAAGGAATAGGAAGCTCTTCTGGAAGGAAGCGCGAAAGGTTAAGAATGAGAATAAGGGGAACCTGCTTAGAATAATGAATAGGAATGGTGCTTTTGTAACTGATGAAATGGATGCGAGGGAAGTGTGGAAAGAACACTTCGAGAATCTGTATAATATTAACAGTAATGAAGAGGTGATAGTGAATGTGTGTGGGTTTGATGGTTCAAGAAGAAATAGGTATTTTGAGGATGAGGTCATTAGCAAGGAGGAGGTAATGGGTAGACTGATGAAGAATGGAAAATCTGCAGGTATAGATGAAATTACTGGTGAAATGATCAAGAACGGAGGCGAGATGGTGATTGATTGATTGGATTTGGAAGTTGTGTAATAAAGCATTTATGGAGGGCATAGTTCCGAGGGATTGGAGGAGAGCAGTAATAGTACCCTTATATAAGGGTAAGGGAGATAAGAGGAACTGTAGGAATTATAGGGGAATTAGTTTACCGAGTGTTGTAGGGAAGATATATGCTGGTATTTTAGTCGAAAGGGTGCGTCGAGGGACTAAAGGACTGATTGGTGAAGAACAAGGTGCGTTTAAGAGTGGTAGAGGATGTGTGGATCAAATCTTTACATTGAAACAAATGATTGAGAAAATGAGGGAGAAGAAGAATAAATTGTATTTAGGTTTTATGGATTTGCAACAGGCGTATGATAGGATTAATAGGGAAGCTTTATGGCAGGTGTTAGTCGAAGGAATCAAAAGAGTGTATGACGATAGTGAAGCGTGTGTAATAACAAATGGTGTCAAAAGTTATTATTGGTTTAATATTAATAGCGGAGTGAGGCAGGGATGTGTTATGTCCCCTTGGTTATTCAATTTGTATATGGATGGAGTTATAAAAAAATTAGAAATGGGGGTGGCAGGAAATGGTGTTAAAATGATGGAGATTGGAGGTGAGTGGAGGGTGCCCTACCTATTATATATAGAGGGGGCGGTGAGGCTGGGCTTTCTTTTCGACTTGTCATATTCTTCTACTACTTCCCTTTTCCGATGCATGTCACGCACCTTACCCAGTCTTGGGGAAAAAAAGGAAGATGATGAAAAATAGCAACCTAAAGTTTAACCCTTAAATTCACTATAGAAACGAAAACTAAAACTAGTTTTCCTTTTGAACAATATCAATCATCACTACGAAAGCATTTTCTTTAATATAAATTTTCCTATCATAACTTCTTGTATGCTGAAAATTAAATATTTGTGAAAATACCCACAGATAATAGCGCTCATGTCCATTACCTCTGTCCCATGAAGCTGAATTCAATTTTTTTTCCAGAGTTACATTATCGAACAAAATGTTCAAGGGCGAGCGCATAGTGACAAGTGTTGGAATTATTTTCATATATATTTATATAACTTCTTGTTTTGTTGTTTATTGAAACGAAGGAAAGTGAAATAAATTATACAATATTTTTGGTTACGTTAAGTAAGGTTATTTTTATGTTACGTTACGCAGCATAGATTTAAACTTTTTTAATATTTTTAAAGGTGTGAAGCTCTTTTATTCCTATACAGTTTTATATTGACTCAATTCAGTTTTATTTTGATTTTTCTCAAATGTGTTCGGATTCATGCAATCGATAGCGATACGGATATGGACATGGATAAATGACATGATCCGAAAATAGAATAGTTTTTCCAGCGATGGAATATCTAAACTAAATAAAATTGTCGATTTCGATTGGTCGTCCAATCAGTATTTTTTTCTAAACCT
>JABUQX010116868.1:35000-40000 GCA_015478945.1 Trachelipus rathkii
AAATAAAGAGAGCACCGATCTGGTGCTGGGATGTTAATGACAACGTCATTGAATCTTTAAAAGAAAAATGCATCAAGATAAAGACATTTTCCCTAGGGCCAGGGTCGGCAACCTGCGGCTCGCGAGCCACATGTGGCTCTTTGGATGTGAAGGCTGGCGGCTCTTTAGTTCCATAGGCCAAATATTATTTTATTTAAAAAAAAAAAAAACATTTAAATTAGATCATTCTGAATCGATGACAGCAGATGACAAGTTTTGCAATTATTTACTAAGACTTAGTAAATAATTGCAAAACTTTTCATCTGCTGTTTTGGATACCTAAATAACAATTTTAAAAATTCTTTATTACAGCTTCACCGCAAGCATGGCATCCTTAAAAAAAAATGAGGAGAACTGAAGAAGAGTATCGAGAAGTCAATCGGGATTGTTCGGAGTCGTTCGCTTTCATATGCAACTCAGATGGCCTTCCGACTTGTCTCATTTGCCACGAAAAACTCGCCAAGAAATCAAATTTAGAGAGACACTTCACTAAAAAACATACTCATTTTGCTAGTAAATATCCAGCCGGCGAAGAACGAAAAAAAACTGTCGACGAGCTCCAAAAACAAAAACAGCAATCAAGTTCCATGTTAAGTAACTGGACGCAATCTAACAAGTAATGTTAATTTGGCAAGTTCGAGGTATCACTAAGAAATTTGGAAAAAAAAGGCAAACCCTTCACGATGGTGAGTATGTCAAAGATTGCTTCATACGTGCATCTGAAGAACTGTTTTGTGATTTCAAAAACAAACCAGAAATCTTGAAAAAAATCAAAAGATTTGCCACTATCCGCTAAATCAGTACAAGATAGAATAGCTAAAATGTCTTCAAACGTAACATATTTGGCAGGTGGAAGATATTCAATTTCTTCTGCCTTATCACTTGCTATAATGAGTCTTGCGACATAAAAGACACGGCACAATTGCCCTTTTTGTCCAAGGTTCCCAAAAGAAAAAACTCTAGGATTGCTACGCTCTTGGGGACAAAGCTAGAGGGGAAGAATATAGCGAATCCGTGCAAAATGCCATTGAAGACATAAGATCGATTTAAATAAATCGTTCAATCAATAGCAACTGATGGAGCCAGAAGTATGACAGCAAAAAATAAAGGGGCAACAACGATTCTTCAGAGCAAAATAAACCACGAAATTCTTACGTTTCACTGCATAATACACCAAGAAGCGCTTTGTGCCCAAACATTTCCGGCCGAAATAGTTGAGGTCATGAATTTGGTAATCAAGATTGTTAACAACAGCATCTTGTCAAAAGCACTCTACCATCGTCAGTTTAAAGAATTCTTAAACGAAATGGAGATTCAGTATTCCGACCTCCTTCTTCACAATAAAGTGCGATGACTTTCCAAAGGTAAGGTGTTGAAACGTTTTGCCTATTTTTTGGTAAAAGAATTGTTTTTTTTTTAAGAAAAATTAATTCTTTTTGCAGAAGATATTCAGAGCGGTAAATTACTTCATTTTCAATTTCTAAAGCAATATCGCGATAAAACCAGTGCAACTGTTGACACGAATTACTTCAGCACAGTTATAAAAAAAATTAAAGATGAATTTGCTGACAGATTTGAGCAATTCAAAACCAACAAAACCACTCTAGCATTCATAGTAAATCCTCTCAACACAAATAGTAACGAAATCCACATTGAACCATTTGGAATTGATACTGGATCTCTAGAAATGCAATTGATCGATTTAAAAAGTAAAGCTTTGTGGAGTGGAAAATTTACAGAGTTGAAAAGCAAGTTGGAAGAGTTGGAGGTCCAGAAATGTATGTATGTAACGCAATAAAAGTGGACAGCTTTAAATAAAATGCCGCGAGTTGAGGCACTTATATACGTAACGCATACAAAAGTGGACAGCTTTAAAAGAAATTGCTACAGTGAGGTGAAGAAGTTGGCATTTGGAGTGCTGACTATCTTCGGATCGACATATTCGTGCGAGCAAGCGTTCTCTTGCATGAATATAATTAAAAGTAAAGTAAGAAGCCAACTAACAAATGAAAATTTAGAGTCGTGTTTAAAACTTAAAACAACAAGTTATGAGCCAAATTTATCCAAACTTTTAAAACCATGCAATTTGTTTGCTCAAATGTATGTTATTGTTTTTTTTATTTTAAATACAAGTTACATTGTTTAGTAAAGTTTAAATTTTCTACTTGAATAACCATGCAAAGCCATCGCTCCTATTGAAAATTTTGTTTGCTGCAATGGTTGTTATGAAGTAGCAAGTTAGTGTTTCTAGCGTAGTTCCATAAATTATAAGTAATTATCTAATAATGCCATATATATATACTATCTAATTTGTTGTGGAAAACACTACTTATATATGAATAAATAGATATTTTTTCTTATGAATAAATATATATTTTTTCTTATGAATAAAAGATGTTTTTTTTTATCAAAAAAATTTATTTATGCGAGTGGTGTTTATACTTTTTTAGAAAAAATTTTGTGGCTCTTTAAAAGCTTTGAAATTTTGTAAATTGTAATTTTTCATTTTTGACTCTTCCGACTCAAAAGGTTGCCGACCCCTGCCCTAGGCCATCAGTCTATCCATTATGAATAAGGTAGTATGGCACCGCTCTTGAACGATTTACTTATCAACAATATCTGCATAAAGAGAAGCCAACCTCGAAGGCCCAGCAAGTTCAGTTTTTTCATGACATCCATATTCCATGTAGAGTCATATATATATATATATAATACTATTTTGTTATTTGAAAAATCTTCTTGAATTTCGTAGACTAAATAAAGAAGCAGGTTCCATTTGAACAGTGTTTGAGGAATCCAAACTGGAATGGTAAAAACGTTTGAAGTGATTCTAACTTGAGGATAAGGCAAATTGCCCACCAGTAGAAAAGTTTTTCAAAATCGTACATGATTAAGTGAAATGGGGTACAGGAAGGGAAAAGGAGAGTTTATAATTGGCTAAATATAATAAGAAGGGGAATGGGTGACAAATCAAACGTGGGGAGGAACAAACTTAAAATGTACTAAGAAGTCCTTTTTGCAGAAACCCAAATCTTGTACCTGAAGGTCAATATTCATTTAGGGTTTAAATAAAATTTAAAAGAAATGAAACTTTTTAAGAGATTCTTATGAGCTTAACTTTTCATTTTCAACACATCGGAAATAAGTGTTTGTGGTCAAATAAAGATGGGATACAACGGTTTGGCTTCAATCCTAATTTTTAAACGAAATTTTAGTGAAATAATCGATCTTTTATGCAATTAAAACAGATTAAAATAATAAAATACTTACTAATATATATTCCTGACGTTTAACATCCCCTTTAAGTGGCAATCCATAGAATTCCTGATTGGCTGGATCAAACTGAAGCCATGAATCCCTCGAGGGAGCTGCTAAGTCAATGGTAAGCAAACGCATTTGAAGGTTTCTAGAATTACCATCTTCAACGTCGTAGCAAAAATCCTTAAAAAATTAATAATAATAATAATAATAATAATAATAATAATAATAATAATAATAATAATAATAATAATAATAATAATAATAATAATAATAATAATAATAATAATAATAATAATAATAATAATAATAATAATAATAATAATAATAATAATAATAATAATAATAATAATAAATAATAATAATAATAATAATAAAAATAATAATAATAATAAAAATTCCGCATCCAATTATTTTTTATATATTTTAGTCTTTAAATATTCATTCTTCAACGCCGAGCAATATCATGGGATCTACAAAAATTTACTACAAGAGAGCACAGTTATTGTCCATTCCAGACATTACTAGGTAATTATGGCAATCATAATAATGATTATGCCAAATACAATTTCAAAAAAAAAAAAATTAAAAAAAATAAGTGACTAGTATAATAGTGTATTTTATTATAGACCAGAGAGAATATATCTGTTGTAAGAGAATATATTTATATGCACATGCAAAGCTCAAACAAATTAAACAGTTTCTGATTACTATACATATAAGTATGAATAATATGAAATGGGAAAGTCAAATAAAATAATTTATAGACTAGATCAAGTTTGTGTACAACATTATTTCAAAAGTAAACCATGTAATGTCCAAATATGGTCAGATGAGTTATATATTTAAAATAATAATAATAATAATAATAATAATAATAATAATAATATAATAATAATAATAATAATAATAATAATAATAATAATAATAATAAATTTGATGATGAAAATGTGTCTCGTACAAATTTCCAAAATTAACAGTATTTGCACTAAAGTAATTGGCGTCTTTATTATTAAGTCAGTCAAAAAAAATTTACTCTTGATTTAAAATATTTAAAAAGATACCGTATATATAAGGCATTCATTCTTTAAAAGATACAGTATCTAGCAATTATTTTGGAAAAAAAAGGTAACAAACTTTAATTAATCAATCTTACGTCATGCACTTGTTCCCTGAAAAATTCTCCAACAATGGCTTCTCTCTTATCAATTTGGTTTCTAATGATGGGAGCAGAATTCTCGTGCTCCTCTTCTCTACCCGCTTCTCCTTCTGTGTGTTTACTTCCATCAGTGTGAGTGTGTTGTCGTCCGTGGTGGAAGTGAGTTTCACAAAGGTCGTAAAACTGAGTCTGTATCGATTTTAACTCGAACTCTGGCATGAAAACTCGTTTAGCCGTTCGTGTAGGCTCAGTTCCATGTCCTGTCAACATAACCTGAAGAAAAATAAAATGATAATATATATATTATATATATAATATATATATATATCTTTATTAGTATAATATATAATATATTACTAATATATATATATATAGTAGTATATATAATATATATATATATATATATATATATAATATATTATATATATTATATATATATATATATATATATATATTCTTTCTTTCTTTTCTTTAGGGCTACCTCTTTTTCCCAAGCTTCATGGGACCTGCGACGGACCATCACTATGGTAAATCGTCAATAGTA
>JABUQX010116869.1:0-5000 GCA_015478945.1 Trachelipus rathkii
CGTCTCTTACACAGCTCTCACTAACTCTCTCTAGTCTCTCAAACAGCTCTCACAAACTCTCTCCAGTCTCTTACACAGCTCTCAATAACTCTCCAGTCTCTCAAACAGCTCTCACTAACTCTCTCCAGTCTCTCAAAGAGCGCTCACTAACTCTCTCCAGTCTTTCAAAAAGCTCTCACTAACTCTCTCCAGCCTCCTACACAGCTTTCACCAACTCTATTCAGTCTCTTAAACAGCTCTCACTAACTCTCCACGGTCTCTTACATAGCTCTCGGTAACTTTATCCACTCTCTCAAACAGCTCTCACTAACACTCTCCAGTCTCTTACACAGCTCTCACTAACTCTCTCCAGTCTCTCAAACAGCTCTCATTAACTCTCTTCAATCTCTTACACAGCTCTCACTAACTTTCTCCTGTCTCTTACATAGCTTTATGAATGCTTATGTAAAGATTTTGTCCTTCAAAATATTTTTTTGAATTCAAAATATTTAAATAACATCTGGAGTGTGTCCACTCACAAAGCTTTCACTAACTCACTCCAGTCTCTTACACAGCTCTCACAAACTCTCTCCTGTCTCAAATAACTCACTAACTCTCCGGTCTCTTACATAGCTCTCAGTAACTTTATCCAGTCTCTCAAACAGCTCTCATACACTCTCTCTAGTCTTTTACCCAGCTCTCACTAACTCTCTCAAATTTCTCAAACTGGTCTCAATAACTCTCTCCAGCCTCTTACGCAGGTCTCTAACTCTCTCCAGTCTCTTACGCAGCTCTCACTAACTCTCTATATTCTCGCGAACAGGTCTCACTAACTCTCTCCAGTCTCTTACACAGCTCTCACTAACTCTCTCCAGCCGCTCAAACAGGTCTCACTAACTCTCTCCACCCTCTTACGCAGGTCTCACTAACTCTCTTCAGTCTCTCAAACATCTATCACTAACTCTCTCCAGTCTCTTACGCAGCTCTCACTAACTCTCTCCATTCTCTCGAACAGGTCTCACTAACTCTCTCCAGTCTCTTACACAGCTCTCACTAACTCTCTCCAGCCGCTCAAACAGGACTCACTAACTCTCTCCAGCCTCTTACGCAGGTCTCAGTCTCTCAAACATCTATCACTAACTCTCTCCAGTCTCTTACACAGCTCTCACTAACTCTCTCCAGCCTCTCAAACAGCTCTCATTAACTCTCTCCAGTCTCTTATACAGCTCTCACTAACTCTCTCCAGTCTCTTACAAAGCTCTCACTTACTCTCTCCAGTCTCTTACATAGCTTTCACTAACTCTTTCAGTCTCTCAAGCAGCTCTTACTAACTCTCTCCAGCCTCTTACGCAGCTCTCTAACTCTCTCCAGATTCTCAAACATCTCTCATTAACACTCTCCAGTCTCTTACACAGATATCACTAACTTGGTTTGTTTGTTTAAGCCATCGCTTAGAACAGCGTATAACAGTGGTCCTTCCGCTTCTGCTACTTTCCCGAAAATGTAACGGCACTGGTGAAAGCTATATTAAAGAGAAGCTGCGCTACTGCTCACCTCTGCATTTATATATATATATATATATATATATATATATATATATATATATATATATATATATATATATATATATATATATATATATATATATATATATATATATATATATATATAATTCAGGGAGTTATGCCCCAGACAGACCTATTCCATTAACACAGTATAATATCTTGATATTAGAAGGGACTTCAATGCACATCATCCTACATGACTTATTGCCCATACTCATACACAGAGAGGTGACGAACTTATAAATAATTTACATTGACTCAGCATCCTTAACAACAGGAACCAACCTACTCGAAATTCCATACAACATAACCAGATCCCCATGTCCTCAGATATAACCTTTTGTTCCCCTACAATTCATGTTACTACAACATGGCAAACCTTTAAGGGTATCTCCTCAGATCACATCCCAATTCTAATCTCAGTTCAACTTAATCACCCATCTCACATAAATTTAAAAAAACAACAAAAAAGCAAGAAATCAAATTGGCAAATTTTCACTGACAGCAAAGAACTGGATCTAGAATCCTTCCAATCAAATGACTTTCCTTCTTCAACAAAGCAATACAATACTTCAATAAAATAATACTAAAAGCATCCAAGAAAAGCATCCCACATTTATACCACATAAAATTTAACCCCAACTTCTCACCTGAAATAGACAACCTAATATAGCAAATAAGACAAATAGACAAGCAAATAATATAATTACCCTAATGAACTGAAATAAGAGAGAGAACTAGCAACAATATACATACCCAAACACTAAATCGTCAAACCGGATCAACAAAAATATATCGCTCAATGAAAAAGATACATACGTCATACACTCAACCATCCCCAATCCAAGACGCTATATGTAAGGAGAACAATAAAATCTCCAGCATAAAAAACCAATGCAATATTATTATGTGATAATTATAGAAAATCAGCTATAAACCCACAATTCCCATCAATAAATAGACAAACAATTAAACAAATTAAAAAATTGAAAACCAAAAATCCCCAGAAGTCCCAGCAATATCAAAAACCTAAAAAACACTCAAAAGCAGTGGAAGCGGACCAGATATCCAATGTCCATCTCAAACATTTAAGTATCAAAGTAATCACAGCTCTAAATCAAATAGTTAACATTGCTTGGCACAGTAACACTTTCCCACCACTCTGGAAACACGGTCATATAATTCATATACTAAAACAATTCCATTACTTTCTACAATATATAAAGTGTAAGAACAACTAATCCTGAATAGAAAATCTCCTTCAATCCTTTAGCAACCTCACAAGATGGATTAAGGAAGAAATACCCCACTAGCATCCTTACTGGTTTTATTTAAGCAGTCTCCTCCCCCTTCCTGGCAACAAATTGCCACAAAAAACATTATATATATATATATATATATATATATATATTATTATTATAATATATATAATATATATCATTATATATATATTAATATATATATATATTATAATTATATATATATATAATATATTATTATATTATAATATATATCTCTTCGACGACAACGCGGACTTTCATGAACGAAAGTGCGCTAATACCTCCTTTGGTTCTCCTACTGATAAATCTTTCTGGCCTCTTGCCAAAAAACATTCCAACAACTTCTGTAATCTATACCTTTCTCTGTATCGATCTAGATGGTTTCTGTTAGCTACTTCCAACCTGACAAGCCAATCTCTTCGGGCTCCTATTTTCATCTAACTCAACCCTGGAAGCGATCTGCATTCCTCTTTCCTCCTCCTTCTCTCTCTCGGTGGCCTAGGTGCTTTGCCTGAGATTACATTTGATCGGTAAGGGCTCCTGAAATCTATGAACGTTAGGAAGGCGGGTGCCCGGATGGCATCCTCCCGATTTTGAGGGAGTGTGATTCCGTGCTGGCGCCTCCTCTTGTTCGACTATATTCTCTATGCCTCAATACTAGCAGTTTCCCTCAGTTGGAAGCGCGCATATTTCCAACCTATTCCGAAAAAGGAAGCCGCTCTGATCCTTCTACTTATCGATCCGCAGCTCTCACATGTATTCTCTCTAAGATCTTTGAAACCTTCTCAACTCTCATTTCTTAAACCATCTGGAATCTCATTCCTTCTTTCCGATTCGCCAGTCGGCTTCGGCGCTAAACGAGGTCTACTGGTGATGATACTTTCTATCTAACAGATTTTGGGTTTTCCCCTCAGGAGTACGGGGAATTGCGTGGTGCGCTTGACATTCCAAAGCATTTGACCGGGTTTGGCACGCGTCAATGCTCTCCAAGCTCCCCTCCTTTGGATTTCCTCCTTCTCGTTGCTTACTTAATGTCTAGCTTTCTTCAATCGTCAATAATCGGGGCTGTTGTTGGAATGGAGGCGACTTCTTCTTCCTTTTTTCTGTCAATAGTGGTGTTCTCGGGTTCTGTCTATCTCCTACTTTATCTGCTTTTCATTAATGATCTTCCTCGTCTGCACTCTAACTCTATTCCACTCATATGCGGATGATCGACCCTTCATTCGTTCACTGCATTTTCAATTCTGCCTCCTTCTTTTTACTTCTAAGAATTGCCTCTCGTCTTAATCTTTCCGACTCCATTCTCGCGCTGATCTGGGTAGAATTTCCCGGTGGGGTCGGTCGCAACCTTGTGAAATTTTCAATTCTTTAAAAACCAACCTTCTCCAATTCCTCTCTAAGACACTTCTACTTTCCTATTCTCTTTCGACGGTTTCCGTCTCTCCTGTTGACAATATAACATCCTTGGCCTTAAATAAACAAAAAAATGTCTTGGAAACCTAACATCACAATGGTTGCTAGGCGGCCTCAAAGAAACTGGGAAGTTCTGTTTAGACTGCGTGACTTTTTTTCTCTTCACAGTTACTTCAGTTATACAAGGGTCTCAAATCCGCTTGTATGGAGTACTGCTTCTCCGATATCTGGGGGGGCTCAGGTTTCAACCCGCTTTGGATAGAGTGAGTCAAAGCTAAAAGACTTACTAAACTGTCCTTACTTTCTAGTTCACTTGACCTCTATCTTTGCGGGCGATGTTTGGTGCTTTATCTCTTCTATAGGATGACGTAAGCGGCCAGGCTTGTCGAGGGAGCTTTCACTCGCGTGCCGCCCCTTTTAAGGCGCCCTGCGCAGCACATGCAGGGGTGCTGGTCGGCACATGCTTTGTGTTGATGTTCGCAACTCCAGACTAGTTCGCTGCGGTGCTCCTTCTTTCCTGCCACCTCTGTTCTGTGGAATTCTCTTTCATCTTCTGTGTTTCATACTCAATTTAATCTCGCTCACTTTAAAGCCCGCGTCTGTGCTCATCTGCGTAATATGTTTGCGTTAGTTGAAATTTTGTTGAGTGTAAACACCCCTCCTTGCACACTGCCCGTGAGCGGCAGTGATAACTGTAAAAAAAAAAAAAAAAAAAAAAAAAAAAAAAAAAAAAAAAATATATATATATATAATATTATATATA
>JABUQX010116869.1:15000-20522 GCA_015478945.1 Trachelipus rathkii
TTAAAATCCCGAGAGGTGTAACTCTAGTTTTGGTCTTTCAAAGGCGACACAAGATAAGGTGCACGGTATTTATTTGTGATCGGAAGAATACAGAAGAATGCAGGTTTTAATGTAAGGAAATAATATTGAACACATGATGCATAGAAAAGGTCATAAAGAAACGTTGAGAAAATGCCATTTAAATTCATAAAGAATATCACCAAAACCCTGCAGAACTACAACAATAAAGAACGATATCAGCAGATCACACATTAAGATACTTTTAATAATTAAAGAAGCCTTTAGGGCAGAAAGAAGTTAATGTCCGAAAAATAGAGAAATCAGTCCATGAAGAAGGTTATGGAAAATAATTTCTTTATGTAGTCTGTTATTTCTTCTCCTGGCTTAACGAGGGAAAGGACAGGCAAGATAGAGAGATTATCGGTAAATAACACTCACATTAGATACAGTAGAAGTATGGATAAAGAAGCTTAGAAAAAGGAATAAAACTGTTAAGAACAAAATAACAGAACAAATTGATAAATTATAAAGGTAAGCTCATCCAAAAGGGGTAGAATGAGCACATCAGTCAACTGTCTGGTTCCAATATGAAGAAAGCCTCTATATATATATATATATATATATATATAAATAATGATATATGAGTTTTCTTCATATGATAACCGCTCAGTATCATCCATCAGAAAGAAAGGAATGATAGATTCAATATTTAAGGAACCACAGAAGAAACCTTAACTATCTCACTAATAATTTGAGAACATAGAAGAAAATTTTGCTAGGAAATTCAACAAGAAATACAGATATGAGTAAACTCATAGTAAAATCTTAAAGAAAAGATTGATGGCGAAGAAGCCTAAAGCACCATGATACAGGATCAATAGGATCATCCGAACTTACCAATCTGAAATTTAACATTGTTGAAGGATACGAGAAAGGGCCCGTTCAACTATCCGGATACATTGCTTCAGATGGAAGAGGAACCAAATAATAACAAAGAGAAGTTTATAGCAATAAAGCTTAATTTCGCAAATATTTTCTACTGAACACATACGTATACGAGCTAATAAAGCTAATAATTTTCTAAGTTCAATGTTTATATATAAAGAAAGAAATAGATGGATTCAGGACAAAGGTAGTTAGACCAGTAAGAGAACCTGTGTATCCATAGTAATGTAAAGTCAAAACACCTTTAGGAAAGAAAAGGTGGAACCATTGATTCGATACTTTAAAGTCATAAGAAGACATAATGCTGACAGCAAGAGAAGGAGACTTAAGAGGCCCTAAGAAGGCTGCAGAAGCAAGCATAAGCCAATTACCCTTCTGAAGGGCAATAGAGTTGTAAAATCTCCGGAAAAGTGATTACGTGCGTCCATAGCACTGTGACGTTTAAGTGCTACAACATCGATTGAAAGGCGTATCTATCAACACGCTTAATAAATAAGAAGACATAATGCTGACAGCAAGACTTCAACCATTTTTATCCACTCGAACGTTGACAGTTAAAAGATTAAAAAAAAATAAAGAAATAAACTTAGAAGAAGGAAGTGTGATTCTGGTAATAGAAAACAAAACAGCTGATACAAAAGAGCAACATCGTTCTAAATCAAAAGGCTGATTCACAAGAGTAGGAACACCTTGGAATTAAACAAGTAAGTTTATACAACTTCAACTTTGGGGATTCTGATGAAATTAAAATTAGAGTACCAAAAGTTGGAGTCGCATACAATTTAAAAAGCATCAAGTATATAAATAGTAAGTAAAGTAAGTAAACATTTAAACAATTAAGTAACCGATAGAGAATCATGTAAAATCTTTGTCGTAAATATACTTTACTTTAACATTTTATTTTAATATTTTTTTTCTCTTTCACAATTTTTTTTGTCAAAGCACAATGACCCAATGTATAAAAGATAACAATTTTAATGATAATTTATCTCATAAATATGAGTGGTAACATTACTCTACATAACATGCGAAAACGCATAATAGGTGAACAAGTAGGGAGCCGTTTGTGATTCAGTACACGGCTACCCACTTTGAATTGTAAGTTCATATCAGTTAAAATTTTTTGCATTTTTCTTCTAAACTGATATAGTTACACCTTTGAATTTTGATACTTGATCGATGCCTAATAAATATCTAGTGTAAGTCATAATAACCATATAGTTCTCATTTTATGATGTAATTTGGTTATTACGAATTACTTGCAACATAATGACTAAATTACATCATATAATGTGGGTATGCAAACGACATGGAAACATTTATTCATTAATTGACTTCACAGGCGACAGACATTAAACATATTAGGTAACTTACCTACACCGAAGATTTCTGTTAGTCTTGTTACATTTAGTTTAAACTGGCGTACAGTTATGATTTTATAACATAACATTTCGTACAGTCATGTATTAGTCACATAACATTTTGTAACATAACAGTTCATGTTCATAAATATTCAATCATATTTTAATACATAAACACACCTAGTAATTTATGTTTAAATTTTATGTTTAAAATATTAATTTTTTTTTATCAAAAATAGGTAAACAAAAAGGTGTAAGGATGATTGAGGAATAAAGGTGTGAATACAATAATATGTGTTTATTTACAAATTTCAATAATTTTATTCTTTTGTTTACAAAGTTCATATATTCTCCCATTCGAGAATATTTCTTACTATTTCACACACGCACACAAAATTTTGTTATATTTTTCTTGTATAGCTAAAAATATAATTTTGGTAATATGGTAATATAATCTTGGTAATTATAATAACAGGAGTACCTAAGAAAACTCATTTAATTTTTTGGAATTTATATTTCATTTATTTACTAATCCTAATTCAAAACTTTTTTACAGAATCTCTCTGAAGTAAGTATACTATCAGGGAACGTTAATGTATTCTTTTACAGATATTCATTTTAGCAGGAAACGTTAAGGTACGCAATTTTCAGGATAAAGTGGTTCGTCAGTAACAGTCAAATAATGTCATTGCTTGTTACTGAGGAATTTCCCTATCAGGTCGAAAACCACCACCTATCATCAGGTCACTGAGTATAATATATATTTGAATTTATCCTTGGAATGTAATACAATTTATTTAATATTATATTAAGTCCTAGGGATGGACTTCATTATATATAGTCACAGCATTGTCCCAGCAGGAAATAAGTAACAAATTTCAGTTAATATCAATTTTAAGGATGAGGACATTTATTTCAATATCTTATAACATTTATAAATTGGTTATATTGTCCCTGTTCGATTCAATAACTTATTACCAATTGCTTTCGAGTAACTTTGCAGGTTTGCAGATTAATAAATTAACATGTGAAATTACTCGAGGACACTTGTTTATAATTTACTTCATGTAATTTTATTACTTCAAAGCACATGATTATAAGGTTCCAAGAATGATTAGATATCATCACCACACTATCCCAGCACGAATTGAGTAATACATTTTAGTAATAATAACTTAATATCTTGTTATATATATATATAATGTATATATATATAATGTCCCTGTTCAAATATAAAAGTTAGTGAAAAGAAAAGTTAAATATTTTCTTTACAATTTTAACAATTTTTTAACAATTTTAATAATTTTTTAACAATTTTAACAATTTTTTTTAACAATTTTAACAATTTTTAACAATTTGAATATTGTCCCTGTTCATCAGATTATAATAATCCCTATTACAAATATTTTTAATGAAAATACAGATTTCTAGAAAACGAAATATGGGAAAATTTTCCTAGGAATTTAATTTATTTTTAGAAATTTTAATTTCAATTTTCTTTTAATATTTTATTTTTTTTTTGATACAAACATTAATATCATATCACAATGTCTACAACTTTATAGACAAGTAACAGTTCACATACCAGTCAACAGCATTTTTGAACAATCAACAGCATGCAAACACTGCTTTAGACATCAGATTCAGTCACTAAAAACTCACTTTTGCAACATGTAACAAACATACACAACAGTAATTAAACATTACTTGCAACAACAATAAAGCACAGTTTACAACAATCAACAAAGACATTACAAGTCAATATAACATATGTTAGTAATTCTCATACAGTTCATTTTATACAAATTCTTACAATTTACTTTACATTTTACATATTAACATGTAAATCTTTCCAATCTTTTGAGACCCAATACTGCTGGCCGATATTTTTCTTTCTCTAAGGTTTATAGAGAACATGGCGATTGGGATACTTCAAAAAGATACAATGGAGAGAACGAGGCTTGACGAGACGGAGGAGAATTCGACTCTTACAGGAAGATCGCAAGAACAAAACCCGTACTCGGTCACATTATGGAACTCAAGCCGGAACATTATATATAATAAGTTATTGCATAACTTATTACTTTGATTTATTAGTTAGAACTTTTCAAATATTTTAGTTCACTTAATATTTTTGATTTTTTAATTTTGATCTCACTTCAAATTTTTAAGTTTTAAAAATTTTTAAGGGGGGAGATTCTGAAAAGATGATTGCTTAATCTGGAAATATTCTATAAACAGGATATCAATATAAATTAATAATTATATTATTTCATATAAAAAACCCAATGGTGAAATATGGTAAAACCCATGGGTAAAACCCTTCAATAATCTAATACGTTTTATTTAATTATTTAGAAAATTCCCATTGCTCAATCATTTTTCATAAACAATTTTCTTTGTAAATTATTAATTTGAATTCCCAATTGCACAATATTTCTTAAGATTTCCCACAGGATATACATCCCAAGAAATCCCAGATTGTACAACCCATCTAGTATAAAAGACGAGGAACAGAAGCTAGAGCTCATTCTTTCGCTGCAAATTAACAATCTAAAAGAAAATAAGCAGAATTTAAAGTAACTTTAAATTTAATATTATTTAACGTAAAGCGCTAAGAATGAAATATTTTAAAGTCTATTTTTGTTGTGAACATAGAAAAAAATCGACCCAAAAATTTCATATTATTTTTAAACTTAGAAAAATTTTGGGAACTTAAAAACTTAAACTTTATTTAATATATAAATATATTAAATATAATATGTTAGATATATTATATTGGATATATTCTAAATATATTGAATATATTATATTAGATATATTATATTGGGTATATTATATTATATAAATATATATATATATATATATATATTATATATATATATATATTATATATATATATATATATATATATATATATATATTATATATATATATATATATATATTATATATATATATTATATATATTGATATATAATATAATATATATAATATATATATATAATATATATATTATATATATATATATATATTATATATATATATATTAATTTTGCTAAAATTTATTTTACTTTCAAAATACTTTCAAGAAGACAAACCGAAAATAAATTCGTAAGTAGAAAAAATCCATTAATAATTATTATTATTATTAACTGAACTTTTGCAAGAAAAATAAACCAATTTTTTATTGCCAAACTGATTTTCATATTTTTTA
>JABUQX010116870.1:0-13158 GCA_015478945.1 Trachelipus rathkii
TATATATATATATATATATATATTATATATTATTGAAATTTTCTTATCGCATATGTACAGTACGTTAGGGTGGAATGAAAAAACTGATATTTTTTATTCGAATCCCAATGGTGCGGAAAAGTTGCCTTTTGATATGTATGCTTTACCCTTAAAATTTGGGAAATGTACGACAATTATTACGTTCCCAAAGTAGGTTTGATTGTTATGCTTTTTTTGAAAATAGTGCAACATTTTCTAGTAACGTGGAGCAGGATTATGAGTTGCCACTGGTGGGTACTAATATTTAATGTAATAGTACGTAAAATGTATGTTTTAGTTTATACATGTAACCACAAATGTACGACAATTATTACCGGTTCCCAAAGAGGTTTGATTGTAATGGTTTTTTGAAAATATGCAACAATTTTCTAGTACCGTGACAGGAATTATAGTTTGCCACTGGGGGTACTAATATTTAATAGTGTGTAAAATGTATGTTTTAGTTATCATGTACGAATAAAATTGGGTCACCTATATAAATTTGTTCAGCTGTTCACCAAGTTGTCCATTTAGAAATTCTTTAATATTTTATATCGCACGCGAAACAATTTTAACTCCATAGCCACTTTTTCGCACCTTTCTTATTATACGCATGCATAACCTGTTTCATTTCTTATTTGTCATTATTGTGAGTCGAGCGTTAGTATTGGTAGCACGTGTGTTTATTGTTTAGATTGTTTATTTGATATATGTATATTCATATGCATATTCTGAATCTTTAAGGCCTAAAATATGGCGTCTACGTCGTCAACATCAGTTTTATAGACTAGAAAAACTGATTTTTTATTGTTTTTTGGTTCCAAGAAAGCTGAAAAGACAGTTTTTTACTATTATGAAAGACATAATGAATTGTTTCATGTTGGTTGAAGACATGTCTCTGAAATTAAAACACTGAGTGAATTAGGTGAGAATCATTTCTTTTTAAGTTGACCAGTTATGGGAATGAGGGCTTTATTCACCATAGTATCGCTATTGGATTATGAATTATTTTAGAGACCATTATGAGAAGTCAAAGTAGTTATTAAAAAGTAAAGGAGAAAAAATAAAAAAAGTGGAAATTAAAATTAAATTTTATTCAGGTATGAAGGAAAGAATGGTGGTCTTATATTGCATCCTGCAAAAACAAAGATTTTTTACAATGCAATTTGGTGGAAATTCCGCGAAAGTTCTAAGAACGAGCAATTGTTTGTTATTGACGGCGAACCGACTTAGAGAAAAACGGTTCAATGATTCTAATTTATAGATTGTGGATACCAGAAAAAACAGAAAAAAAAAGAAAAAAAAAAAGGAGAAGGAAAAATGTTTAAGATATATTATTGGGTGATAAAGAAACTGATTCAGCAATAAATAAAGTGAACGATAGTTTGGGAAATAAAGAAGATGGAGCTGGAGAAGTATCTACACTGGCTATTGAAAATTGCAGTAATGTGAATGTTCATATCACTGCAATTTTCAATAGCCAGTGTAGATACTTCTCCAGCTTCTTCTTTATTTCCCAAACTATCGTTCACTTTTTTTATTGTTGAATCAGTTTCTTTATACCTAATATATCTTAACATTTCCTTCTCCTTTCTTTTTTCTTTTACTTGTTTTTTCCCGGGAGCAACAATATCAAAAGAACTCATGACCATTTTTCTCTCAGTTCGTTGGTGAATAAGAAACAATTGCTTTTCTTTAGGCACTTTTCGGGATTTTCCACAATTGCATGTAGAAAAATCTTTGCATTTACAGGCTGCAATATCAGACCACTTTATTTTCTTGGAATAAATTTAATTTTAATTTATACTTGTTGTTATGTTTTCGCAATTTACATGGTTTTAAAATATTTAAAAGAATAAAAGCTCTATTCCATAATTCGGTCAATTTTAAAGAAATGATCTCATCTATTTCACCCAGTGTTTTAATTTCAGACGCATGTTTTAACCACAAGAAAAACTTCATTATGTCTTCATAAGTAGGTAAAACACTGTCTTTTAGCTGTCTTGGAGCATCAAATACAATACAACTTACAGTTTTTCTAGTATTTAAAACTGATGAAGTTGACAGCGTAGACGCCATATTTTAGACCGTAAAGATTCAGACGATGGTATTATAAGATTAGCATATATCAAATAAACAATTAAATAATAAAACACGTGCTAACCGTATACTCCAACGTTCGACATCACATGATGACAAATGAGACCTGAAATAAGCTAACCAATTAGTTTTTGCATGCGTGTTATAGAAAGGTGCGAAAGAAGTGGGTGTGGGAGAGATAAAATTGTTTTCGTGCTTGATGAAATATTCAAGAATTAAATGGAAATTGTTGGAGCAATAGAAAAAAATTATATAGGCTGACCAAAATAAGTTATTTGTATGCACATAACATACATTTTTACGTACTATTGAATTAAAGTATTAGTACCCGTGGCACTATAAATCTTTCACGGTTTATAGAAATTGTTGCATAATTTCAAAAACACATTACAATCAATCCTCTTGGGGCATCGGTAATAATTTTCGTACATTTCCCAAATTTTAAGGGTAAAGCATACATATCAAAAGGCAACTTTCCGCACTATTAGGATTCGAAAAAAAAATATAACTTTTTTCGTTCCACCCAAAATTATACGTATCAATGCATTTAAATATGCTCTATTTACGTGTGACTACCTTTTCTAATATATTTTTATTATATTATATTTTTCTCATATTATATTGTTATTGGTTTTTATTTTATTTTCAAATTTTATGTTTCACTTTTAGTTACTGAATTTTAATTTAAAATATTTAATTACCATTTTCGTGTTATCTGAATGATACAAAGTAGGAAATATTATTATTATTATTATAGATCAGGCGTCATCCATTTTTAGATTAAATTAATTACGGGAATTTTGCAAATTATTTAATTCGATTTCTTTGCCTTTAGTCATGACCATACTAAGTTTTCTACTTCGTTAGAGGTCTCCTTTCAGCGCTATATTGGATAACAGGAGCAGAAATCTATTTTATCTCAAATACCACTTTAAATTTAAATTCAACCGCAAAGGATCTTAATATTTAAATTATTCAAAATAGTCCAGTAGCATAATGGAAAAAGACCTCTACCCGTGGCTAAGTTAACGAAATTAAGGTACCAGTGGTATCGTTTTGTCTGAAAAATTAGGTAGTTCAGTAATTTCCATCGTGACACCCTTAAGGTGTTGCGTATGTCTGTGGTGAAGTCATCCAAGATGGCCGCCATTGCAATATAAACAAACTTCCTTATTTCGGTCGTTATCTAACCAATTTTAATTTTTTTAGTTTTTTGGAAATGTACTGTTAAGGGCTTAAAATTAAGGTACTCAGCAAGTATTACATAAATAACTTTAATGGATCATATATTGATCTGACCTTTTCTTACCACAGATGCTATAAAAATTGTATGTTTAGAAACTAGGAAAGCGTATTTAAAGTAGTTTCAGAGAACATTTTTTCATTTTAGATTTTAACGTTTTCCTTTCTTCATAGAGTAATAATGGATTAATAAACTGTAAGTTTCTTGAAATTATTTGAATTAATAACAATATAGCAGCAGAGATTCACAAATGAGTTATAATGTTATTTGTTTTAATATTTTATTATTTTAAAGTTAGCCATATAATTAGGTTTCTTCATCTGATACAACCTTAACAGGCTATTTTCAAAAGTTTTTTTTGAAGATGTTACATATTATTCATTTTTTTTCAGGCGAAAATGACCGAATAGAAGGAACAGGTCATGGTAATCAAGTAACGGCTATTGTCATCAAGGACGATGCTGTTTATACTACAGGTATTGATGACACAGTGAAAACCATTGGTAAGTTTTAGTCAGTTTCATTTATTTTGCTGAAATTGTGAGTTACTAGAAAGAGCAACGCAATGGTTTTTTTTTTTTCATTGGGTTAATTTGCTTTAGATTATATAAAGTAGCAATAAGTAATGAGTTATATTTTGCATCAGTTTGGAACTTTTCATAGTTGACAAGATAGAAGAATAGTTTGCTTATGGAATTTTATGATCTTTAATATACAGACAACAAATATAAAAGAAAGAATGGAGAGAGTGAATGATTATAATTTTTCATTATTTGATTAGTAGAAAAATAATTGATAAAGGAAGAGAAAGATGTTCGTTGAGAAGAGATGAAAGAAGTACTAGCCAATGAATAAGAGAAACAAAATGTCTGGTGACTGCAGAAAACTTTAAAGCTTAAAAAGAGACTGATTAGCCAAGAGAATTATTTGATTAAAATGACATGAAAGGCTTAGTTTCAAAATTGCGAATTGGTCTGAAGTCTGGGAGAGTAATAGATATAAGTTATCAGAAATAACAATAATTGTGGTAAGAGTTGTTACTTGAGAAAGAAAAATTCTTTAGATAGAGTAAAATCAGAGAGGAGGATTAAACCTTGCAGATTGACTTAGAGAAATCCAGATTTAAATATGAGTCGTTGCTCATTTAGGATTGTCGTAATAAAAACATATAAAATGAAGGCGATAGCTTTCGTAAAACAAACGATATATGAGAAGAGCGACTGAAGATATTATTGAATGTTGATAATGATCAGTCTTCTAGCGCAATAGATAAAGAGTGATTTGATGTTGGTGAAGTGGCACTACATTTGAGGACGGTAAGTTTATATATTTACACAAGATAATATATATAGTGATGTTATAGCAAGCATAAAACTTGTAATAGGAATTTTTTTAGACCTTTTTTGCTTTTCCCACTCTCGCTTACAGCATTATACCTTTAAACCATTTTTATCTCGTATATATGCTATATAATATATATAATATATATATATATATATTTATATATATACAATATATTAGTATATAAGATATATTTATATACAAATAGTTGTATGTATCATAATATATTACATATAACGTATATATATCATATTGAAAATAAATAAGCGAGACGTACACGCATTACTCGAACGATGAAATTACCTTCCCATTTTTAATGGTGCGTCTTTCTCTCTTGCGTTCATATTCTTTCCACACTCATCCTCCAGGCAACTATTACTAACCACCATTTATCCACATATTCATAACACATACGGATTGAAAGTACACACCCCACTTCAAGATAACACCTTACAGACATCCCTACTACCATATCCCTGTGTGCGCGGGGAGAAAGAGTTTCTCACATCGGTATGTCCTGCGTGTCGTAGAAGTCGACTAAGCGGCGGTGGTAGTTGGGTTGGCGGCCCACTACCACCTATCTCTTGCTAGGAATGCTGATGCCAGCCTGCCTCGAAGATGGTTGTGATCGCCGTAAACGACTTCTAACTTTCGGCGAATTTGTATGAATCGTATGGGACATGGAATGTCAGAGGAAATAAATGTTGAGGAGAAGAGGAGAGAGTGATGGGATGTATTTAGAAAGGGCAAATTTGATTTTCTCGCTTGTGACTGAAACAAAGATGAAAGGAAAAGGTGAAATTTTAAGTGGCCTGTGATGTGAAATGGTGCGTGCTGGGTGTGGAAGAAGAATGAGAGAGCGAGGAGAGAAGTAGTTTGCAATTTTGAATGAAGTGACCTGTCGGTACAAAAGCTATGGTAGACTTTGTGGGTGTGAGCTCTAGAATTCTAATGGTTAAATTTAAATTTGAAAAGGCAACGTATGTGTGTTGTGACGTATGGTCATCTGAGGCGAAACGTTGAAGAGAGTGTACGATTTTTTGGGATAAATTGAATGATGTTCTGGATGGGGTGCAGTAGGGTTATACAGAGTTGATTAGTGTTGGGGGGACCTGAAATGGTCTTGGATAGGTGATCAAAAAGGATGGTATAACTGTGGTTTTTGGGGTGGGGGAGAAAATGGAATGGTAGGAAAGGTAATTCGATTTCTGTGAAAAGAAGAGAGTAATGTGTGTAAGTAATACTCTTCTTTAAACACAAGAGTATCCATAAGTATACTAGAGTGGATGTAGGTAGAGATGGTAGCTGAGTGAAAAGTATGATTGATTTTGTGTGGTGAAGAAGGAGATGTTGAACTATGTGTTGGATGTTAAAATTTCAGTGAGGGTTTAGAATGGGATTATGGATCATTATGTTGTTTCTATGGTTAAAATTAAGTTATGGGGGGCTTGGATGGAGAGGAACGTGATACGAAAGGAAGTTTTAGGGTAAAATTAAGAGTGAGAAGTTAAGTGAGCAAGAGGAATTAAGGATAATAAGTAATTGTAAGAGCGCTTCGCAGTAAATTCGGTGAAATGTGAACAAGTTGATACTTGAACAAATCTGGGGGCAAATTGAAGGAAGCAATTGTTTAGTAGTGCAAAGCGAAGTGTTGTGGATGGTGCTAAAGTAGGAACAAGTTAAAAAAAAAAAAGAATGTTAAACAGCGAATGGTGGAATGAAGAGCGTGATGAAAGCGGGTAAAGGTAAAAAAGAAGCGTGGAGTTGAATGTACTAAAAGCAAATTGATGAAGTTTCAAAAGAAAGATGCTTGGAATTAATAAGGAGGAAAAAAAGGAAATACTAAAAGTGTTATGACGTTGGAGAACCCAAGAGGTAAATAAACAGTTTGGAAAGAAGGATAAATGAGGACATACAAGGAATAGGAAGCCTTCTGGAAGGAAGGCGCGAAAGGTTAAAGAATGAGAATAAGGGGAATCGTCGCTTAGAAATAATGAATAGGGATGGTGCTTTTGTAACTGATGAAATGGATGTGAGGGAGTGTGGAAAGAACACTTCGAAAATCTGCACATTATTAACGGTAATGAATGAGGTGTTATTGAATGTGTGTGGTTTTGATGGGCAAGAAGGAATAGGTATTTTGGGGGATGAGGTTATTTAGTAAGGAGGAGGTAATGGCTAGGGTGAAAAGTTGAAGATATGGTAAATTTGCAGGTATGAGATGAAATTACTAGTGAAAATGATCAAGAGCGGAGGCGAGCTATGGTGATTGATGGATTTGGAAGTTGTGTAATAAGCGTTTATGGAGGGTATAGTTCGCAAGGGATTGGAGGAGAGCGTAATAGTACCCTTGTTATAAGGGTAAGGGATGAAAAGGGGAACGTAGAAATTAAGGGAATTAGTGTATTTGAGTTGTTGTAGGGAAGGTATTTGCTGTATTTTGGTAACGAAAGAGTGCGTCGACCCGACTGAGGGACTGAATTGTGAAGAACAAAATAATAATAATTAGGAGTGGTAGAGGATGTTGTGGATCAAATCTTTTCATATTGAAACAAATTGATGAGAAAATGAGTCGAGGAAGAAGAATAAATTATATTTAGGTTTATTGGACTTTACAACAGGCGTATGATAGAGTTAATAGGCAAGCTTTATGGCAGGTATTAGTGATATTATGGTTTGGTGGTAGGCTTCTGAATGGAAATCAAAAGTATGTATGACGATAGGAGCGTGTAGTGATAATGTGATCAGTGATATAGGTAATATAAGGATAAATAGCGAGATAGTAGGACAGGGTTGTGTTATGTCTCTCCTTGGTTATTCAATGTGTATGGATGGGGTTTATGAAAGGAATTCTGAGGTGGGATGGCAGAAATGGTTGTTAGTAATGATTGTGGAAGGAGAGGAGTGGAGGTGCCCTACCTATTGTAGCGGATGATTTGGTTCTTTGTGGCGAGTCTGCAAGAGAGTTTGAGAGGATGGTGGAGAGATTTGGCAGGCGTATGTAAAAGGAGGGTTTGAAAGTTAACGTAGCGATAAGAGTAAGGTTATGGCTTGTGAGTGAGGACAGTCTACAGTGTGAAGTTATGTTAGATGATGAGCAGCTGTGAGCAAGTGTCTGAGTAATATTAGGGTATGTGCTTGGATGCAGAAAGGGAACGGATGGATGCAGAGTGTAGTAAGAAAGCTTGTGAATGGCAGGAAAGGTGGCTGGTGCAATTAAAATCGTTGGTGGATGTAAGCGGACTAAGTCTTGAGTGCGCTTAGGTCTTACATGATGAGCTATGTTGATCTACCTGTGTTATTGACCATATGGTAGTGAGACAGTATGTCGGAATAAACGTATGATTATAGACTAAAGGTCAAGTGTTCGAGGATGGACAAATGCTGAGGGCATGCTAGTAATAATAGATAATGAAGTTGAGTAATGTAGGCGTTATTAGAGAGTGGTGTGGTGTGAGAAAGGGGTAAATGAGAGAATAAAATGGAAAGTATGTTGGAGATGTTTGGTCATGTGGAAAGACTGAATGAAAGTCGTTGTTAGCGGATTGATAGTGGTGAGTGTGTTAGGAAACGACGGGCTGGGAGACGAAGAGAAAGTGGATTGAGTCGGTGAACGAGATGTCTGAAGGAGAGAAATGTAGTTTGCTAGAGCGAGAATAAAGGTTGGGCATGATCAGAGAGAAGCGGGGGTTTTGTATGGGTGGCATGGTTGTGTCCCACGCTGGGCCGAGGGGATGAACCCTTACATTGACGATTACCATAGTGAAGGGTCCGTCGCCGGTCCTATGAATGACTTAGGTGTGGATTTTCGTCTGATCAGCTCTCTACAATTAATACATACGGGGCGGTAAGGCTGGGCTTTCTTTTCGACGTTGTCATGTTCTCCTACTGCTTTTCTTTCCGATGCTTGTTCAGCACCTTACCTCCAATCTTGGGGCAAAGAGGAAGGTGAAGAAAGAAAGAAAGAAAGAATATATATATATTGAAAAAAATATATATATATATATTCTAGCATAACTATAATTTCTATTTCAAACAACTCTCACCTCTCTTATGGTTCCAGCCTTCACCAAGTAATTTTGACTTAATCTTGAGTAAAATAAATAAATCAACTTTGATAGCTATTTACCGGGGATAAATATTCATATAAAAGAAAAGACTATGTACAAAAGAAATCAGAGTGTTCAAGTGACAGTCTGAGGAAACAAGGAACTGCTAAGCCTTTCTCAAAATCGACGGGTACCCTCCTTTGACCTAAAGCTACCAGACATTATCCAACCCTCCTTTCTCAATCGACCTAAAACACTATCCCAACTCTGACCCTAAGTACCGCTACGTTAAAGCAACCGCTTCCCACGGTAATACGATATATACATAAATAAAATATAATTTAAAAGGCCAGTGCAGTAACAACCTGCCAAGACTAGAAGAAAAATATATATTAGTAATAAACATAAAAACAAAAATACAATAGTTTTTTTCTTGTGGGATTCATGACCTCCTGGACTGTTCGTGCAAAGGGCAATGGGCAATGTGCATGGACAAAAGAAGCAAGCATAATCAAGGTGAAAGCAAGCGACATCCAAACAAGCAACCTAAAGAAAAAACAAGAAAACAAAAAAAAACAATCATTCTTATACCTTTCTCTCCTCTCTCTCTCTTTCCCTTCCACATACTCTTTTATTCCCCTTACATCCACTCGACTTTTCGTAAACACATCTGCAATCTGGTGCTTCGTATCAACCCATTCAACTCTCGATATTCTCCTCTCTTCAAACATTATCCATTGTATCCAAGCCATATCCTGTCGCATAAATTTGTTCAGAACCTGTGTAGCAGAATAAATCGCATTCTTTAAAGTCTTGCTATCAGTATACCCCACTACCTCAAGTCTTTTACCACCATACAACTGATACCACAACTCTTCAACATAAACCCCTGCATTGATACCTTCGATAAACCCAATCGCCTCTGCTTCAATCGTTGACCTCGCAACCCTTTTTACGTATTTAGATTTCCACGAAATTGGACATCTGTTTCCTTTTTCATCCTTTAAAGCTACGATATAACCCACTTGTGGATTCACTCTACCTTCCATTCCATACGACGCATCAGTATACACTTCCACCATAATTTTACCCTCCAGCTTGCTCAACCATACCCCTAAATCAACCTCTTTCTTCCTTTTTATAATGTTAATCAACTTTCTCATTTCATCCACTTTACCCCCCCTTAAAAAACCTACTCCTATCACTAACATCAAAACATAAATCCGGTCTTCTCTGCCCACACAACCAATTCATCTGTCCCACCAATGATCTATACGTAGTTAATTCTTTCTCTTTCATCTCTCTGTCACCAAAAAATTCTCTCTTATCAGGCACCACTATACTTTCCATGTATTTCCTTAGTTCCAACCACACTCCATCCTTTTGTTCTTGAATATTCACCCCAATATATTTAAATCCTTTTGCATCTTCTGCTCCTATTTTTACCTTCTTTTTCAAACCCTTTATGACATTATCGAGAAACCACTGAGATCCCCCGAAACAAAAGTCATCCACATGCGTACACATAACTCCTACTCACCGACTATCTTTCTTCCACATAAAAAACGCCGGCTCTAGCACACTTTTTTCCCCCCTAACTCTTTGATCACATCCACCACTTTATCATACCATGCCCTTGCAACATCTTTTAGCCCATATACCGTCTTCTGTAACTCCCAGATATGACCAACTTCTTCCGCTTCTTTTGGAGGAGTCACATAAACACGTTTTTGATCTTATCACCTTGTAAATATGCAGCTTTCACATCGGTAGAATGACATTCCATAACCTTCCCTTTTAATCACACTTAAACACAACCTCAACACCTCTCCTGAACAAGTAGATGCCTCCATTATCAAATCCTTCCCAGTTTCTTCAAAACCCCTAGCCACTAACCTCGCCTTACTTACCATTTTTCCTTCTTTCATCTTCTCAGTTATCACCCACCTAAGTGATATACATTTCTGCCCTCCATCTTTAACCTTTTTAAAAACTTCATTTGCCTCCCAGTTATCCATCTCTTGTATCTTTGCTTCTAGCACTCTATCATCATTACCGTTTTCAATCAACCAAACTTCTTCCTCCTCGTTAATGCATTTAATGTCCTTGTAATTTCTAAAATCAATCCACCTATTTTCACTACTATCAATATCCTTTGTTATAAGAGTCACTCCACTTCTTACTTTTGGCCTTCCCCGCCCTTCCTAACACTCTAACATCAATCCTTTCATTGCTCTCCTTATGTACACCCCTTACCTTTTGCCTACATTAACCTTCACATCATGTACTTCATCCACTACCTCCTGTTGTTCCTCTTGCTCGCCAGGCTTTTTCAAACTTGCAGTTTGGTTTCCGAAAAAATCGTTCGACCTCGGATCCCTTGTTAAAACTGGACCATGATATCCGGGAAGCTTTCTCAACTGGTGGGATGGTTCTTGGTGTCTTTTTTGACCTTGAAAAAGCTTATGACAACATGGAGAACTAGAGTTCAATCTTAAACTCCACTCGCTCGGTTTCCAAGGACAACTCCCTCTTGTCATTAAATGCCGTTTTTCAAATAGATCCATCCAGGTTCGGTGCTCTTTGCTCTCGGATTTAATGACATCGTTGATTCTATCCCAGCGACGGTCAATTTTTCTCTCTATGTTGATGACCTTGCGCTACTGTGGCTCAATCAGTAGAGTGACAGAGTCGTATGGCAAGGGCCCGGGTTCGATTCCTGGTCCGGATCCTAGGTATAAATTACCTAGAGAAGTTCCCCTCCTAGAATAGAGCTATGCCCGTGAGGTGTGAACTTTTTATTTAAAAAAAAAAAAATTTGCCGGTACCAAGCTGCCTTTTCTTGAACGGCAACTTCAACTAGCTATTGAAAATATTTCACAATAGGGTAACCTCCATTGGCTTCCATTTCTCACTTACCAAAACCTTGGCAGTACTTTTTAAGATAAAAAAATTCGAAAGAACCTGACACCTTCCTCCCACGAACCTAACCTTATATGGTTCGCCCATTCCTGTGACTTCACAAGCCAAATTTCTAGGACTCGTTCTAGATGACCACTTAGCATACGCACCGCACATTAAACTCCTAAAAACGACTTGTCATCGCGTACTTGACCTATTACGTCATCTCGCCTCAAAATCTTGGGGTGCTGATCGCAAGTCCCTTTTAGGAAATCTCTATATCGCACCTCAATCCCAGATCGAAAGCTGGCATTATAAGCTGTGTAGTATATGATCAGGCCTCCCCAACTCTACTACACCTGTTAGATCCCATACAAAACGAGGCGATCCGTATCTCCACTGGAGCCTTCCGATCGTCCCCCCCCCCCGTGAGCCTTAAAGGTAAATCCAATGTGATGCTACTCTCTCTTCACAGGGAATACATCATGTGCACAAGTTATCTTCGTTTTCAAACCCCATTACCGTCTGCTCTGATGCTCTGAAACCGATTCTGCGGGAGATATCATAGAATCCTAATTACTGGCCATTTGCAAACACAGTTTATTATAAACATCCTTAACACATTCCTTCGATAATCCCTTTGCAAAAGGTGCTGCCTTTCTCTTCTGGCTATTACCTGATCCCACCATTTGCCTGTTCCTGACCTCTCTCTCCAAATCTAGCCACCCTGCTTCCTTGTTAAAGGCATCATTCCTGTCTCATTCCGTAGTTCACGGTGGATTTACTCCAGTCAGTCCAGTGTTTACTGAATGCTCTGAAACAGGGAACATTATGGGTGCGTCTGCTCTCTTTCCTTACCGCAACCTCTCCCATACTCTCCCCCTTCATGCTTTAGTTTTAACTACAGAATTAATGGCTATAATGATTGCCCTTTTTTCGAATTATATTCCTTAACCAAGACCACTCTTATGTCACTTTATTCAGATTCGCTCAGTGCACTCCATGCGCTTAAAACCCCTTATTCTAAAAAAACAATGGTATCCGCTGTACAACAATTTCTTTGGCTGCAACACTCCCGTAAGAAATAAATCAAACTATGTTGGACCCCTCTCATTTAGGGGTAATCGAAATCGCCGACAGAGAGGCCCGAATGGCCACCCCTCAGAATCTCTCTTCTCTCGGCAGCCCATAGTCTCCAGGCAGCCCCTCCCTCAGATGCCATTACAGCCAACCCATAAGTCGCCCTCTCATTCAACCCTGGATTATTAATCATGCTCTCACGACAAGGTTTCGGCCATATTGTCAAATAATGCTGGACGAGTCATCAGCGGTGTGATCTAAACTAAGAAATAATAAAGCCGAACATCGGTGATTGGTCTTCCCTCTCACCGACGAAAGCCCTTACAAGAAGTGATATTTGAACGCCTCCGTATTGGCCACACCAATACCACTCACAGCCACTTCATGTCACGGGATCCTCTCCCATCTGCAAATTATCTCTCTCGT
>JABUQX010116871.1:0-84109 GCA_015478945.1 Trachelipus rathkii
CAATTGTGCTTACGTTCAGTACCTCAATTGAGTGTTTAGCCGTTTTCGCATTTATCATTAGGCAACTTAACGCGTTTTTCATTATCGCTTCAATGTATATATATATATATATATATATATATATATATATATATATATATATATATATATATATATATATATATATATATAAATATATATATATATATATTATATATATATATATATATATATATATATATATATATATATATATATATATATATATATATATATATAAATATATATATATATATATATATATATATATATATATATATATATATATATAAATATATATATATATATATATATATATATATATATAAAATAAATATATATAAATATATATATATATATATATATATATATATATATATATATATATATATATATATATATATATATATATATATATATATATATATAAATATATATATATATATATATATATATATATATATATATATATATATATATATATATATATAATAATAATATATATATATATATATATATATATATATATATATATATATATATATTTATATATATATATATATATATATATATATATATATATATATATATATATATATATATATATATATATATATATATATATATATATATATATATAGCATATGTATATAAAGAGTCGAAGAATATATGCCTTTACATCGCGGACTGACCTTATATGGTTCACGCGTTCCTGTAACTTCACAGAGATGGGATTCCTGGGACTCCTTCTGGAATGACAACCACCTAACATATGCCAGCACATTAAACTCCTGAAAACGACTTGTCAACGCGTGCTTGACCTATTACTTCATCTCGCCTCAAAATCTTGGGGTGCTGATTGCAAATCCCTTTTACATTTCCCCACCACCTTAATCCAATCGAAACTTGAGTATGGGTGCGTAGTATATGGTCAGGCCTCCCTAACTCTACTACACATGTTAGATCCCATCCAAAACGAGGCGATCCGTATCCCCACTGGAGCCTTCCGATCGCCCCCTGGTAAGCTTTGAAGTTGAATCCGATTTTATGCCACAAGTTATCTTCGCTTTCAAACCCCAATACTATCTGTTATGACACCGATTCTGCGAGAATCCTTATTACTGGCCATTTGCAATCACAGTTTATAACATCCTCAAATACCTCAACATCCCTTTGCAAAAGGTGCTACCGTTCTCTTATGACGAAGGGTATACACATTGGCTATTCTCTGCTCCCACCATTTGCCTGGTTCTGACCTCTCAAAATCTAGCCACACCACTGTCTTGTTAAAGGCCTCATTCCTGTCTCACTCTGTAGTTCACGGTGGATTTACTCCTGTGTTTACTGATGGCTATAAAAAAGGGGACAGTGTGGGTGCGTTCTCTCTCTTTCCTGACCACAACCTCTCCCATAGCCTTCTCCCTCAAGCTTCAATTTTTTAACGGCAAAATTAATGGCTATAAAAATTTCCTTTTATCGATTTCTATTTCTTAGCCAAGAATATTCTTATGGCAGTTATTCAGATTCACTCAGCGTCCTTCAGGCTCTGAAATCCTCCATTCTAAAAATACAATGGGGTCCACTGCACAACAATTTCTTAGGCTGCTCTACTTTCGTAAGAAACAAATCATACTATGTTGGATCTCCTATCACGCAGGAGTAACTGACAACGAAATCGCAGGCAGAGGGGCTAAAATGGCCGCCTCTTCTTTTCGGAGCTGTTATAGGTACCTCCTGGACGCCATTCGACAAGATCGCCTTCCATCAACTGATTATTATCCTACTAATCGACAAGGAAAGAGTGCTGGACGAGCGATCAGCCAGGGACGAAACTTAGAGATATAAAACCAAACATTGGTGAGTGGTCTTCTTCCCCCCGACGAAAGCACTCGAACGAGGTGATACTTGCACGCCTCCGTATTGGCTGAACCATATCACTCACAGCCACTACATGTCACGGACCATCCTCTCATCTGCAAATTTTCCCGTCGACATACCCTGCAATCTGTTCACCATATCTTTATTAACTGTCACCAACTGGACCCCATTCGCCATCGTTACTTTCCAACAGTACGGTCCGTAACACCCCCAAAGGGTTACCCAAATTTTATCTGAATCCTCCCACTTTAACAGTAAGTATTGTCCCTTATCTACAAGAACCGAATAATCTCAATAGCATATGATTTTGTTATGTAATATTATAACTATTTATAACGCAAGCATTCTTTTTATTTAGTTTTTTATTTATTTTTGACTGAATTTTCATTTCTTCATCCAAATTATCTTTGACATTTAAAATATATATAAGCTAAGACCCACCCATTGAGTTGATTAACTATTCAACCCAGTGTGGCCGATTTCTGTGGGCCGTGGTGGGTCCTGTACATGAACTACAAAATAAATAATATATATATATATATATATATATATATATATATATATATATATATATATATATATATATATATATATATATATATATAAATATATATATATATATATGTATATATATATATATATATATATATATATATATATATATATATATATATATCTATATATATATATATATATATATATATATATATATATATATATATATATATATATATATATATATACATATATATATACATATATATACGGAGTTTCATCGCATGCTATAATTCACCTCTAGGGGAAAAAAAAGTTAATATTCACCAAGATTTTATAGATAAGATGTCCTTGAAGGCAAATTTCTATATTTACTTTGGGGGATTTCATAATTATTACAGAGTTTACGAGGTTTCTCAATGGTAAAAATGTTTTAAATCTAGATAAACCGGAAATACTAGCATAATTATTAGGTCTGAAATTGAATATTTGCAATCTATTTTACCTTCAAATTTCAAACATATAATTACATATAATGCCTGCAGTATCTTTGGTATTATTATTATTATTATTATTATTATTATTATTATTATTATTATTATTATTATTATTATTATTATTATTATTATTATTATTATTATTATTATTATTATTATTATTATTATTCTACTGTTAGCATTATTATTCTATATTAGCATTAACATTTCACGTCTGTAATAACTATTGAGGGGCTCGATGGAAACTATTGTGTTTTTCCCTGCAGAGCAGTGGACAGTTTTCCCATTTAAAAAGATATATTTAGTAGTATACTAATATAATAGTATAATAATAGGATAGTACTAATAATAGTATAGTAATAAAAATAAGAGACTATAGACTTTATTTAGAACCACAAATAAAAATTTGAAACTTTATTGGTTCGTTATCTATTGCATATATGTTCAAATAAAAATAATATTAATATAATTAAAAAATATTAAATATTTATTTTATATATATATATATATATATATATATATATATATATATATATATATATATATATATATATATATATATATATATATATATATATATATATATATATATATATATATATATATATATATATATATATATATACTATATATATATATATATATATATATAAATATATACATATATATATATATATATATATAATAATATTAATAATAATAATAATAATCTTAATAATAATAATAATAATAATAATAATAATAATAATAATAATAATAATAATAATAATAATAATAATAATAATAATAATAATAATAATAATAATAATAATAATAATAGTAATAATATATAATAATAATTATAATAATAATAATAATAATAATAATAATAATAATAATAATAATAATAATAATAATAATAATAATAATAATAATAATTATTATTATAATAATAATATGGGACAATAATAATAATAATAATAATAATATTTAATAATAATAATCGTAATATTAGTGATTATTTCCATTATTACTTTAATGTGTGTGTGTGTGTATGCGCGTGTTGGTGTGTGTGTGTATTAATTATTATCATTAATTCACCTCTGCATCGGCGTTCTTGCTGCATGGATCTGTATAACAGAATCTGGATCGAATCCTATTTTCCATTTATTTGGACTACAGCTTTTGTAATCCCTATTCCAAAACCTGGGAAAGATCAGAAGTTGGTGGACAACCAAAGACCAATTTCTCTAACTTGTCATTCTTGTAAATTAATTAAGAAAATGGTTTCAGGCCGCCTTCTCCCGGTTCTGGAGAGTCGCTAAGCCTTTTCAAACTTTCAGTTTGGTTTCCGCAAAATTCTTCTGATCGCGGATCCTTTGTTAAAACTGGATCATTTCATCAGGGAAGCCTTCTCAACTGGTGGGATGGTTCTTGGTCTTTTTTAACTTTGAAAAAGCTTATGATACAACATGGAGAACTTGGGTTCTTCTTAAACTCCACTCGCTTAGTTTCTGGGAGCAATTCCCTCTCTTTATTAAATGTCTTCTGTCAAACAGTTCCATCCAGATTCGGTGCTCTTCTGTTCTATCACGCCACTTACTCTGGATGAAGGCGTTTCTCAGGACAGTGTTCAAAGTGTATTATTATTTGCTCTCAGATTCAATGACATCGTTACTTTTATCCTAGCGAAGATCAATTTTCTCTCTATGTTAATGACCTTGCGCTATATTGTCGTTGGAAACTATTTCAAGAAGACACCCCTAGTATTCCTCACACAAATAGCATCCCTAATATGTAAATATGACTTTCAGACGAATTGTACCAATAGTATTTTACCTATACTAATTTCAGTACCTATAGTAATTTATATGTTTTAACCTAAAAAAAAAACAAATATATACAAATTTCATAATTTTTATCTAAATTAATTAAGAACTTGTTACTCCAAAAGTATAATAGCTATTAAAAATCCAAAGATACCCTCGTATTCCTCACACCAAAAAATAAACATTCTAAAAATATACAAATCCCTTTCTGGTGACCTGTATTTTAGGGGCATTGGTCATTTATATGTTTGAATCTCAAAAAAACTAAACATTTACAAATTTCATAACTTTTATCTAAATTTATTAAGAACTATTTACTCCAAAAGTATAACAGCTATTATAAAAACGTAGACTTACTTCTATTCCTGAAACCAAAAGTTTCAAAAATGTATAAATCTCTTTCGTGGAACTTGTTTTTCAGGAGCTATGGTCATTTATATGTTTTTATGGAGAAAGACAAAAAATTAAAAATTTCATAAAAAATTCAAAATTTTCAAAATTAATTAAGAACCTGCTACTCCAAGGTATAACAGCAATTAAAAATCCGAAGACAGCCATACTTATTTCCTCAACACAAGAGAGAAAATATGAAATTCAAAATTTTCTCGACTTGTATTCAGGAGGAAATGGCCATTTATATGATTGAACCCAAAAAAAAAGTTCTAGTTTTCACCAATTTTTACCAAAATTAATTAAGAACCTGTTACTCCAAAAGTGATACACAGCATTAAAAATCCGAAGACACCATCTTATTACTCACACAAAAAAATTTCAAAAAAATAAAAATGACTTTCACGACTTGCATTTCAGAGGAATGCCATTTATATGATTGAACCAAAAAATTCCAAAAATTTCAAATTTCCAAACATTAATTAAGGACCTGTTACTTCCGAAGTATAACACTATCACAAAATCCTGAAAGGAGGGGGAGACCACATGGTAATTCCTCACACAAAACCTTCTAAAAATATAGAATCACTTTTACGAAACTTATTTTCAGGAGGAATGGCCATTTATAGGACTGAACCAAAAAAACGCAAAATTCAAAATGACAAAAATTAAATAAGAACTTGTAATCTCGCCTATATGCAACTACAAAATCCGAAGACAACATAGTATTCCTCACAACAAAAACCTTTCAAAAATATAAAATCATTTTATCTACGACTCGTATTTCAGGAAGAATGCCATTTATATGATTGAACCAAAACAAAAATTTCAAAAATTTCAAAATGAAAAATATTAATTAAGGAACCTGTCTACACACATATTACAGATCTACTCAAATCCGAAGACACTATAGGATTCCTCACACAAAAAACCTTTCTTAAAATATAAAAATCATTTCTAAATATATTTATAAAGAGATGGCCATTTATATGATTGAACCCCAAAAACAAAAATTTCAAAATTTCAAAAAATTTTGACAAAAATTAATTAAGAACCCGTTACTCCAAAAGTTACAGCTTATAAAACCTGCTAGACACCATAGTATTTCACACACAAAAACCTTCTAAAAATAAAAAATCACTTTTCTATCGATTGCATTTCAGGGAGAATGGCCCATTTAAAATGATGGAACCCCAAAGACCAAAAATTTTAAAATTGACAAAATAATAAAGAACCTGTTACTCCAAAAGTTAAACAGCTATTAAAAATCCGATGTAACTTGGATAGAAACAAACAGACTTTCTAAAAATCTACAAATATCACCTTTTCACGACTTGTATTTCAGGAGAATGGCCATTTATATGATTTGAACCCCAAAACCCCAAAAATTTCAAAATTCAAAATTTGACAAAAATTAAATTAAGAACCTGTTACTCCAAAAGGTATACCAGCCATTAAAAATCCAAAGACACTATAGTATTCCTCACACAAACCCTTTGTAAAAATAATAAAACATCACTTTTTCACGACCTTCTATTTTAGGAGTAATGGGCCAATTTAAATATGACCATTGAACCACCAAAATCACCAAATTTCAAAATTGAACAAAATTACATTACGGACCCTGTTACTTTCCGAAAGAATAACACTAATGAAAAAATCGTAAGACACCATAAGTATTCATCACACAAAAACCTTTTCCTAAAAATATAAAAATCATTGTCTACGACTTGGTAATTTCAAGGAGGCAAAAAATTTTGCGGCCGCCCCAAATTTTTATTAAGATTGAACCCAAAACCCAAAATTTCAAAAATTTCAAAATTTGACAAAATTAATAAGAACCTGTTACTCCAAAAAGTATAACAGTATTTAAAATCAAAAACTATGAGTACTTTCCTCACACAAAGAACTTCTAAAAATATAAAAATCACTTTCACGACTTGTATTTCAGGAGGAATGGCATTTATATGTTTGAACCACAAAAAATCAAAAAATTTCATAAATTGACAAAAAAAGACCTGTACCCGAAAGTATAAAAGCCTTCGAAATCGAAGACTCAATCGTATTCCTCACACAAAACATTATAATAATATAAAAATAATTTTTTAAGAACTTTGTTTTTCAGGAGGAAAATGGCTTTATATAGATTGAACCCCAAAAACGCAAAAATTTCAAATTGACAAAAATTATTAAGGACCTGTTACTCCAAAGTAAACACTATTAAAAATTTGAAGAAACCCTAGTATTTCTCACACAACAACCTTTCTAAAAATTTTAGAAATCACTTTTCAACGACTTGTATTTCAGGAGGAATGGCCATTTATGATTGAACCCCAAAAACCCAAATTTCAAAATTTCAAAATTTGGCAAAAATAAGTTAGGACTGTTACTTCAAAAGTATAACAGCTATTAAAATATTAAAAAAATGCAGACGTAATTCTCATCAAACAAGAAACCTATCTAAAATATAAAAATCACTTTTCCTACGACATAAGTATTTCAGAGGAATGGCCATTTATATATTTGGACCAACAAAAATCCAAAAATTTCAAATTACAAAATTATTATGAAATTTTAACTCCAAAAGTATAACAGCTATTAAAATCCGAAGACACTCCCATAGTATTCCTTCACACAAAAACCTTTCTAAAAATATAAAAAACTCTTTTATACGACCTGTATTTGAAATACAAATGTATATGATTGAACAAAAAAATTCCAATAAACGAATGGAACAAAAATTAACTTAACCTATACTCCGAAAGTATAACAGCTATCAAAAATTCGAAGACACCATATGTAATTCCTCACAAAAAACTTTTAGAAATAAATTCATTGACTTTTGGAAAGTGATTAGTCTGGAGGAATGGCATTAATGTTGAACCCAAAAAACAAAAATTTCAAAATAACAGAAAAGAGTCAGAAGAAGTAACTCCAAAAGTATAGCAGCTATCAAAAATCCGAGGACATCATAGTATTTCCTCACAAAAAAACCTTTCTAAAAATATAGAAATCACTTTTTTACGACTTCTTGTATTTCAGGAGGAATGGCATTTTATTATGATTGAACCCAAAAACCCCAAAAAATTCAAAATGTGACAAAAATTATTAAGAAACCTGTTCCCAAAAGTATACACAGCTATTAAATCTGTAAGGACCACCCTAGTATTTTTCACACAAAAACCTTTCTTCTAAAAATATAAAAATCACTTTTTCTAACGACTTGTATTTCAGGAGGAAATGCCATTTATATGTATTGAACCCCCAAACCCAAAAATTTCAACAAATTTCAACAATTTGTCATAAAATTAATTAGAAATGTTACATACTCAATAAGTATAACAGCTATTAAAATCCGAAGACAACATATTATTCTCAAAAAAAACTTTCTAAAAAATATAAATATCACTTTTTCTACGACTTGTATTTCAAGGGGATAGGCCATTTATATGACATGAAAACAAAAAAATCCAAAATTCAAAATGGACAAAAATATATTAAGGACCTGTTACTTTCGAAGTTAAAGCTCAAAATACGAAGAACCATGGTATTCCTCACACAAACACCTAAAAAAATAATATAAAATCACTTTTCTACGACGTGTAAATTTCAGGAGGAATGGCCATTTATTATGACTGAACAAAAAAATCCTCTGAAATTTTCAAAATGACAAAAATTAATTAGGACCTGTTACTCAAAAGTATAACAGCTATAAAAATTCTAAGACACCATATTCCTCACACAAAAACATATCTAAAAATATAAAAACCCTTTTCTACGACTTTATTCAGAGAAGGCCATTTTATATGACTGAAACCAAAAAAACCAAAATTTTCAAAATTTTACAAAAATTACTAAGGACCTGTTATCTCGAAAGTATAACACTACGAAAAAATCGAAGACACATAGTAATTTTTTTTTTTTTTTTTTTTTTTTTTTTTTTTTTCTTACACAAAAACCTTTCTTAAAAATATAAAGAATACTTTCTACGACTTTGTATTTCAGAAAAATGATTTTAAGAACAAGCCTGAACAGCAAAATTTCAAAATTGACACAAATTAATTAAGAACCTGTTACTCCAAAGTTATAACAGCTATTAAAAATCCGAAGACACCATATTATTCCTCCACAAAACCTATCTAAAAATATATAAATAACACTTTTCTAAGAACTTGTATTTAAGAGGAATGGCATTTAATATCTTGAACCCCAAAAACCTCAAAAATTCTTAACAATTCTGAACAAAAATTAATTAAGACATGTTACTTCCGAAAAAATAACAGCTATAAAAAATCCGAAAACACTAGTTAACCTCACACAAAAACCTTTCTAAAAAAATATAGAAACACTTTTCTCTACGACTTTAATTTCAGGAGGAATGGCCATTTATATGATTGAGCAAAAAAAATCCACAATTTCAAAATTTCCAATGATCAGAGAACCTGTTAACTCCGAAAGTATACACAGTCTACTTAAAATTCCGAAGACACCATAGTATTTCTCACACAAAAACCTATTCTAAAAATATAAAAATCCTTTTCCTTTTGAAATTGTTTAGAAGAGATGGCATTATATGACTGAAACGAAGAAAAATCCAAAAATTCTTCAAATCCTTTAAACAAAATTAATTAAGGACTTCTTACTCCAAAGTATAACAGCTATAAAAATCCGAAGACACCCATATATGCCCTCGCACAAAAACTTTCTGAAAAATTATAAAAATAATTTTCCGCAACTTGTATTTCAGGAAGGAATGGCCATTTGTATGATTGAACCCTAAAAAACCCAAAAATTTTCAAAATTTCAAAATTCTTGACAAAAATTAATTAAGAACCTGTTACTCCAACAGTATAACAGCTAATAAAAATCCAAGATACCATAGTATTCCTCACCAAAAACCTTTAAAATATAAAAAATCACTTTCTACGACTTGTATTACGAGGAATGGCCATTTATATGATTGAAGCAAAAAAAATTACCAAAAAATTTTCAAAATTGACAAAAATAATTAAGAACATGTTACTCCAAGTATAACAGCTATAAAAATCCGAAGACACCATAGTATTCCTCACAAAACTTTTTAAAAAATAGAACATCACTTCTACCGAGCTCGTATTCAGGGGAATGGCCATATATGATTGAGCCAAAAAAAATCCAAAAATTTTCAAAATTGGACCATCCGTTCCCTTAACCCGAAAGTATGAAGCTAATCAAACATTCCGAAGACACCATAGTATTCCTCAACAAAATCCTTTTCTAAAATATAAAAAATCCTTTCTTAGCTTGTATTCGGAAGAAATTAGCCATTTTATATATTAACACCAAAAACCCAAAAAGTTTCAAAATTGCGCAAAAATTAATTAAGAACCTCTTACTAAAAAGTATAACAGCAATCAAAAATCCGAAGACACCATAGTATGTCCTCACACAAAAACCTTTATAAAATACATAGAAATCACTTTTTTACGACTTGTTTTTCACGAGCTAGCCATTTATATGATTGAACCCAAAAAACCCAAAAAATTTTACAATGTGACAAAAATTAATTACGAACCTGTTACTCAAAAGTATAACACTATTAAAAATTCGAAACACCATAGTATTTCTCACAAAAAAACCTTTGCTAAAAATATAAAATCACTTTTCTACCGACTGTATTTCAGGAGGAATTTCCATTTATATGATTGAACACCAAAAACCCAAAATTTTCAAAATTTCAAAATTTGACAAATTAATTAAGGACCTGTTTTTCGAAAAATAAACAGCTATCAAAAAATCCGCCCAGACACCATAGTATCTCACACAAAAACTTCTTAAAAATATAGAATGCACTTTTCTAGCGACTTGTAAATTTCGGAGGAATGGCGCCATTATATGACTGAACCAAAAAAATCTTAAGAAAATTTCACAGTGAAAAATTATTATATTTTCAAGGAAAAACGAAATATTAAAAGTTTAAAAATCTGTAGACACCATAGTTTTCCTCAACACAAAAACCTTTCTAAAATAAAAATAACTTTTTCTACGACTTGTATTTTCAGGATGAATGGCCATTTATATGACTGAACCATAAAAAAACCAAAAGTTTCATAAATTGACAAACTTTATTAAGGACCTGTTAACATCGAAAGTATAGTACAGCTATTAAAAATCCGCAGAACTCATAGTAATCCTCACATCAAAAACCTTTCTAACAAAATATATAAAATTAGCACTTTTCTACGATTTGTATTTCGGGAGGAAGGCCATTTATATGATTGAACCCCCAAAACCCAAAAATTTCAAAAATTGACAAAAATTAATAAGAACTGTTACTCCAAGTATAACAGCTATTAAAATTCCGAAGAAACCATAGTATTCTCACACAAAACACCTATCTAAAAATATAAAAAAACTTTTCAAGTTGATCAACTATCATATGGCAAGGCATTTATATGTTTTAAATTTATTATTCAAGAATTTCAAAATTTCAACATTTTGACCAAATTTAAATTTACGGACGTTAGCTTCGCGAAAAATAACCAGTATCTAAAATCCGAAACATCCAATAGTAAAAATCCTCACACAAAACTTATCTTAAAAATATAGAAATCACTTCTACGACTTGTACTTTCAGGAGGAATGGCCATTTATATGATTGAGCAAAAAAAATCCAAAAATTTCAAAATTGACAAAAATTAAATTAAGGACCTGTTACTCCGAAAGTATAACAGCTATTAAAAAAATCCGAAGACACCATAGTAATCCTCACAGAAAAATTTAAAAATATAATAACTTTCTACGACTTGTAGTATTTCAGGAGGAAATGGCCATTTATATGGATGAACCCCAAACATCCAAAAATTTCAAAAATTGACAAAATTAATTAAGAACCGTACTACCAAAAGTAGAACAGACTATTAAAATCCGAAGCCCCAAGTAATTTCTCTCACGCAAAAACCTATCTAAAAATTTAAAAAACACTTTTACCACTTGTATTTCAAGAGGAATGGCCATTTTTATATGATTGAACCCTATAACTCGTAAATTTCAAATTTCAAAATTTGACAAAATTAATTAAGGACCGTAACTCCCCGAAAAAATAAAGCGTATCAAAAATCCGAAGACACAAAAACCTTTCTAAAAAATAAGAAATATTTCTAACGACTTGTATTCAGGAGGAATGCCATTTATATGATTGAGCAAAAAAAATCCAAAAATTTCAAAATTACAAAAAGTATTAAGGACCTGTTCTCGAAAGTATACCGCTACTAAAAAACAAACTAGAACACTATGTCACCGTGTCAGTAGCATTACATTTCAAAAATATAAAAATCGTTTTGTACGACTTGTATTTCAGGAGGAATGCCATTTATACTGAACCAAAGAAATCCAAAAAAAATAGACCAAAGACACCAAATTCAATTAAAAACCAATGGGACCAAAGTAACTAAAGAAACCAAAAATGCCAAAGGGACCAAAGTAATCCCTCACACAAAACCTTTCTAAAAACCTATGAAACACTTTTCTAGAACTTGTATTTCAGGAGGAATGGCCATTTATATGATTGAACCCCAAAAACCCAAAAATCTCTAAAATTGACAAAAATAATTAAAACCTGTTAAATTTGTTTATAACACAGCTAATTAAAAATCGAAGACACCATAGTATTTCCTCACACAAAAAAAAAATCTAAAAATATAAAAATTACTTTTCTACGACTTGTATTTCAGGAGGAATGGCCATTTATATGACTGAACAAAAAAAATCCAAAAATTTCAAAATTAAAAGCAAAAATTAAGTTAAGACCTGTTACTCCGAAGTATAACAGCTATCAAAAATCCGAAGACACCATAGTAATCCTCACACAAAAACCTTTCTAAAAATATAGAAATCACTTTTCTACGACTTGTATTTCAGGAGGAATGGCCATTTATATGACTGAGCCAAAAAAATCAAAAAAAATTTCAAAGATTGACAAAAATTATTAAGGACCTGTTTATCCGAAAGTATAGACAGCTATAAAAATAACGAAGACCACCATAAGTAATCCTCACACAAAAACCTTTCTAAAAATATAAAAATAACTTTTCTACGACTTGTATTTCAGGAGGAATGGCCATTTATATGACTGAACCCCAAAAACCCAAAAATTTCAAAATTGACAAAAATTAAATTAAGAACGTGAGAAAAAAGTATAAACAGCTATTAAAAATCCGAAGACCATAGTATTTCTCACACAAAAACCTATCAAAAATATAAAAATTACTTTTCTACGATTGTATTGCAGGAGGAAATGACCATTTAATATGACTGAACAAAAAAAATCCAAAAATTTCAAAATTTAACAAAATTAATTAAGGACCTGTTACTCCGAAAGTATAACACCTAAAAAAATCCAAAAATTTCAAAATTGACAAAAATTATTAAGGACCTGTTACTCCGAAAGTATAACAGCTATTAAAAATCCGAAGACACCATAGTAATCCTCACACAAAAACCTTTTCTAAAAATATAAAAATAGACTTTTCTATCGCTGTATTTCAGGAGGAAAATGGCCATTTAATATGATCTGAACCAAAAAATCCCAAAAAATTTCAAAAATTGACAAAATTTTTAGGACCTGTTACTCCGAAAGTGAATAACAGCTATTAAAAATCGAAGATACCATAGGTAATCTTCACACAAAAACTTTCTAAAAATATAAAATAACTTTCTTACGACTTGTATCTTCAGGGAGAATGGCCCATTTATTATGACTGAACCCAAAAACCAAAAAAGTTTTCAAAATTGCACAAAATTATTAACTAGACCTGTTTACTCCAAAAGTATAACAGGCATTGAAAATCCGAAGACCATAATTGCTCAACAAAACCTATTCTAAAACATATAAAAAACATCACTTTTCTACGACTTGTTTTTCAAGAGGAATAAAACTCAAAAATTTCAAAATTTTGACAAAAATTAATTAAGGACCACTGTTACTCCGAAAAAATAACAGCTATTAAAAATCCGAAGACACCATAGTAATCCTCACACAAAAACCTTTCTAAAAATATAAAAATAACTTTTCTACGACTTGTATTCAGGAGGAATGCCATTTTATATGTTGTTGCAAAAAAAACTCCAAAATTTCCAAATTGACAAAAATCTATTAAGGACTGTGTACTCCGAAGTATAACAGTATTAAATAATCCGAAGACACCATAGATTCTCACAGAATAAAAACCTATCTAAAATTAAAAATCACTTTCTACGACTTGTTTTCAGGAGGAATGCCATTTATATGTTTGTAAATGAAAAATCCAAAAATTCAAAATTTGATCAAAAATTAATTAGGACCTGTTACTCCGAATAGTATAACAGCTAATCAAAAATCCGCGACACATAGTATTCCTCGCAAAAAACCTTTCTAAAAAATATAGAAATCACTTTCTTACGACTTGTATTTCAGGAGGAATGGCCAGTTATATGTTTGAACCTAAATAACCCAAAATTTCAAAATTTCACATTTTTGACAAAAATTAATAAGAACCTGTTACTCCAAAATATAACAGCCATTAAAAATCCGAAGACACCATAGTATTTCCTCACACAAAAACCCTTTCAAAAATTATAAAAATCACTTTTCCTACGACTTGTATTTCAGGAGGAATGGCCATGTTTATGTATGATTGAACAAAAAAAATCCAAAAATGTTCAAAATTGAACAAAAATTAATTAAGAGCTCTGTTACTCCGAAAGTATAACAGCTATCAAAAATCCGAAGACAAATCCGTATTCCTCACACAAAAACCTTTTAAAAATATAGAAATCAACTTTTCTCTACGACCTGTATTTCAGGGGAAATGGCCATTTATATGTTATTAAAAAATAAAAAAATCCAAAATTTCAAAAATTGACAAAATTAATTAGGACCTGTTACTTTGCCGAAAAGTATAAAAGCCTAACAAAAACAGAAGACACCAATAGTATTCTGCACACAAAAACCTTTCTAAACATATAAAATCTTTTCAACGACTTGTATTTCAGGAGAAATAACCATTTATATGTTTAAACTTCAAATATGTCAAATATTCAAATTGGCAAAAATTAATTAAGAACCTGTTACTTCAAAAGTAACAGCTTATCAAAATCCGAAGACAACTCATAGTATTCCTCAACCAAAACCTTTCTAAAACATGAATCACTTTTATACGACTTGTATTTTCAAGAGGAATAGCCATTTATATGATTGAACCCCAAACCCCAAAATTTTCAAAATTGACAAAAATTATTAAGGACCTGTTACTCCAAAAGATTAACAGCTATTAAAAATCCGAGAATACCATAGTATTCCTCCATGTCAAAACCTTCCTAAAAATATAAAAATAACTTATCTGACTTGTATTTCAGAGGAACTGCGCATTTATTGATGAACCAAAAAATCCAAAATTTCAAAATTGACAAAAATTATAGACCTGTCTACTCCAAAAGTAAAACAGCTATTTAAAATCCGAAGACACCATAGTAATTTCTCACACAAAAACCTTCTAAAAATATAAAAATACTTTTGCTAACGACTTGTACTTCAGGAGGAATGGCCATTTTATATGTTTGAATCCGTTACCAAAAATTCAAAATTGAACGATAAAATTAAAATTAAACCTGTTACTCCAAAAAGTATAACAGCTATCTAAAATCCGAAGACACCCTAGTTATTTGCTCACACAAAAACCTATTAAAAAATATAAAAAAGACACTGCACTACGACTTGTTTTTCAAGAGGAATGGCCATTTTAAAAACCCAAAAACTTCAAAATTTCAAATTTTGACAAAAATTAATTAAGGGACCTGTTACTCCGAAAATATAACAGCTATCGAAGACAACATAGTAATCCTCACACAAAAACCTTTCTAGAACATAGAGAATCACTTTTCTACGAACTTGTAAATTTCAGAGAATGGCCATTATATATGATTGAGCACAAAAAAATCCAAAAATTTCAGAATTGACAAAAATTATTAAGGACCTGTTACTCCGAAAGTATGACAGCTATTAAAAATCCGAAGACCCATAGTATTTCTCACACAAAATACCTATCTAAAATATAAAAATCACTTTCCTACGACTTGGTATTTCAGAAGGAATGGCCATTTATATGACTGAACGAAAAAATCAAAAATTCAAAATTTAACAAATTAACTTAAGGGACCCGTACTCCGAAAGTATACACTTCAAATCCGAGACCCCAAAAGTATTTCTCGCCCAAAACCTTTCTAAAATATAAAAAATAACTTTTCTACGACTTGTTCAGGAGGGATGGCCATTTATATGATTGAACCCCTAAGATCAGCAACAAATTTCAAAATTTTCAAAATTTTGACAAAAATTAATTAAGAACCTGTTAACTCCAAAAGTATAACAGCTATTAATAGAATTCCGAAGACACCATACCGTATTCGCTCACCAAACCTTTCTAAAAATTATAAAAATCACTTTTCTAGCACTTGTGTATTTAAGGAGGAATGGCCATTTATATGATGAACAAAAAATCCAAAAAATTTCAAAATTGACAATAAATTAATTAAGAACCTGTTACTCCGAAAGTATAAAGCTATCAAAAATCCGAAGACACCAATAGTATTCCCTCACACAAAACCTTTTTAAAAATATAAATCACAGTTAAATAAGATGTATTTCAGGAAGAATGGCCATTTATATGAGTTACTGCAAAAAAAAATCCAAAATTTCAAAATTGACCAAAAATTATTAAGACCTGTTTACTCCGAAAGTATAGAAAGCTAACAAAAGATTCGAAGACAAGCCATCGTATTTTCCTCACACAAAACCTTTCTAAAAATATTAAAATCCTTTTCTACGACTTGTATTCCAGGAGAAATAGGCCATTTATATACTCAGAGGTAATTGAGTACATTAGTAAGGTGTTTTCTTGCTAATTTAATAATACTCAGCATCCGTGATACGCCAGACTAGCTAATGGTATCTACCGTAGGTTCGAGGACACAAAAAGACCTTTCTAGAAATGCAGACTTTACATCCTTCCTGGGTAAGTATTTCATTTTTTTATTTAATATTTCAAATGAATAATTTTGATGTGACTTTGGTACTAGAATCGTTTGCACGAGGTGCTTCAGTATCCGTTAATATGAGTGTTAAAACCACCACTTTTATCGTAGGTGGATTAAATGCGGGTATGTCCAATGCAAAGATATTTATATGTCGCTTATATGTGTAAATAGAAAAGAAATCTAAATTTGTTGATGACTTAGGTATTTCCATGTAGAATCGGTTAATATAATACATGGGCCCTAGGTAAATTTAGGGGCGCAAGTGTGTCTCTAGAGGTATCGTGCTTTTGCAAACAACCGTAAAAAATTTATTCACATTTATGTATGTGGAGTTAAAGCGTAGTGCAAAGCCTATATTCTATTGTTATACTGGTGTTAATACGCAAATGTAAATCTAAAATTTGTTATCGCAAATGTATTCATGTTAGATCGGTTTCAAGATAATATTTATGCTCCTAGGTAATGTTAGGCCAGGTGTTTGACGGTATCTTCCTTTGCACACCGCGTAAAATAATTTACCATTTGAATGTAGTAAGATGAATAACGCGTAGGTCAATGCTTAGATAATATGTTTTACTGTGTGCAGATAAAGCAAAGAAAATTGCTAAATTGAATGTTTATATAAAAATAATAGGTAATCCGAATGATGAGAAAATCGGTTTCCAGATTGAGATGAATTGTAGGGCTCCTAGCAGGTGAAGTTTGAGCAGGTGTTTTGAGGTATCTCCTTGTTGCACAGTCCGATACAAATCTGTACATCAGTCCTGGTATTGTAGAATGATTAGCAGCGAGTCCCGCTTAATTAAAAGTTGTGTATGCATGTGTAATCGCAAGGAATCTAAATTTGTTATGTAATTATGTATGTCATCGTTAGAAATCTGGTTTTCCAGATAATATATTTGGTGATCATCTATGAGTGAAAATAGAGCCCCCCCCAGGGCCAAAAAGGTTGGGGTTTTTTGTTGTGAAAAAGGTACTCCTTCTGCACAACCGTGATAACCAATGTACATATTCATCGGCTAGGTGATAAAGCGTAGGTCAACGACACTATTTAGTTTATTTATGTGTAATAGCAAAGAATCTAACTTATTTGTTATAATACTGGCTGCTATTCATGTCTATAGAAAGTCGGTTTCTAGTCATAGATGGTTGGGCTCCTAAGGTAATTTAAGCACGCTGTTGTGTGCTTGAGGTACTCCCTTTGCACACCGTGCAAACAATTTACACATTTATGTAGGTGAAACAAGGCGTAGAAATAAGCAGTTAATTGCTATATTGTGTATTTATCGTAGTAATAGGCGAAAAAACATCTAATTTGTTTATAATATGTACTTCATCGTTAGATCTGTTACTCAGAGAATAAATATTCTGGGGCTCCTAGGTAATTTAAGGCAGGATGGTTGAGGTGATCTCCTTTGCCACATTCCCGTAAAACAGATTTACTCATTATGTAGTGATAAAGCTAGTCAAGGCTTTATTTATGATTGTGTATACGGTGTGTGAGATAACAGATGTCAAATGCTAAATGTTCGTTATGAATCAATGTATTCAGTGTTAGTATCGGTTTCAGACCTGAATTATATTTGGAAGCTCCTTGAGTTGTGGACCCCTCTTAGGTCATGTTGGTCTTGAGGGTTCTGCTTTGCACAACTGTAAAACTATCCTGTACGATATTTTCTGTGGATGTAAAACGCGTAAGTCTAAGCGTGTTGTTTTGTGTATGGTGAATTATATGTGTAAAAGAAAAGAATTCTAAACTTTAATTATAGAACATGTCTTTGGAAACGTCAACAAAAGTGCCCTTGGATAGGTAATTTACCGCAGGTGTTTGTAGGTATCTACCCGGTATGTAACGCATGAACCGTAAACATAACTTTACAATTTATTTAGTGATAAAGTGGTACGGAACCTTATTGTCATTGTTATAGTGTTGTAATGAGCAAAGAAATAGTCTGTAAATTTGTTAAAAGATAATTTACTTCAATGTTCAATGTCGGTTCAAATTAATACAGTTTGTAGGCTGCGTAGGTTAATGAATTATCGCAGCGTGTATTGAGCGTAGTTATTTCTTGCACAACCGTAAAATCATTACAATTTGTATGTAGTGAAAAAGCGTAGTGCAGCTTATTTTGTAGTATCTGGTTTATGACGTTGTAATAGCAAAGAAATTCTAAAGATCTTGTTATCAAATAGTATTACATCGTTTAGGATGGCCGGTCGTTTCAATCAAAGAGATAAAATATTGGGCTCCTGGAGGTAGTTTCATTAGCAAGGTGTTTGATGGTATCTCTCTTTGCTGTCTTACGGTGCCGTAAAACAGCAATTACATATTTATGTAGGATAAAGCGTAGTCAAGCCTATTCTATATTATTTTATGTGTACATAGCAAAGAACTCGTAAATTGTTATAGAGAGTATATTACCAAAAGTAGATCGTATCATTATAAATAATTTGGGCTCCTAGGTAATTAAGGAGGTTCTTTTTAGGTAGGGCTTGTTCTAACGTGGGGCCCAATCGGGCGAAGATGCATCCAGCAAACCGGTAGAGATGCACCAGAAGTTGTTAACAGTTTTGATACATAGTATGTTGTCATGACAAGGAGACGTGGGGGAGTGAGGCTTTATTAGTATAGAGATGACGGTCTTGACGGATGTTCGTAAACCAGATCAGTGTCAAACATCGGACAAAATATCAGCGCATCATACACCGTACTTATTTTTGTGTAATGTTTATACAATATGTATATATGTGTGGCACAGTAGCAGCACCCGAGGAGTGGTTTCAGATGAGGTCATTGGGCGATACTTCTAGGCTATAATCTATTAGAGGCGCAGGTTATTGTTGAGGGTGAAGTCCATGCACGTTTGCACATGCCGTTAATATAAATCGGATGTACGTCAATTTATGTAGCTGATAAGCAGCGTAGTCAAGCTTAGCCAGTATATTGTTAATAATGTGTACATAGCAAAGAATCTAAATTTGTCTATAATATGTATTACATGTTAGATCCGTGTTCAAATAATAACTTTGGCTGCTAGGTAGAGGTTTAGGCAGCGTGTTTGAGGTATCCTTCTTTGCACAAACCGTAAAAATATTTACAAATTGTATGTATGTGATAAAAAGCGTAAGATCAAGCCTATGTTTATATTGTTTTATGTGTAATTTAAGCAAGAAGAAATCTACAATTTGTTATTAATATGTATCGATGGTTAGATCGGTTCTCATGATACTTACATTTGGGCTCCTAAGGTTAATTTAGTGCAGGGTGTTTTGGAGAAGCGTGATCCTTGATTTTGCGTAGGCTGAGGCTACCTAGGTAAAAGTTTAAAATCTAGAGGCACATATGGTGAGATGCTATGTAGATTGAATGCTCAAAGCGGTGAGGGTCCTATAAAGCTTTTAAATTCAGGGGGTAATATAGAAGGTTACTATACGATATAATGCATTGCGTGCTAGGCCGAATAAAAAAGGGCAACGATTAGTGAGATAAGATTCCTATTGAATGTTGCTTGATAAGGGTCACGCTGGTGGATGGAGAATAAATATGATTGATGCAGTGTAGTCTATCTATACAAGTTATGTCAGATTTAGGTAAAATTTTGGGCGCGCTCCTTAGGTAATTTTGATGTAGCAGTGTTGTTAGAACGAGTATTGCATCCCTAAACATGTTGGCAACTAGAGGACACCGAAATTCAAAAGCATGATTTCACTCATTGCCTGATATTGTGAAGAGTGAGTAAAGCGTCATGATCAAGGCTGGATTATAGAATAGTTGTTATAGTAAGCGTGTGTATATAGCAAAAAGAAGCGGTTCAACATTAAAAAGAGAACTTATGGTTTAATATACGGAGTTTTTGTCTGAAGGCAGGCACGACCGCTCGGACAACTCGCATAAATAACACGAGACCACTTTGTGTGTACTTCTAGCGCGCTAGGGGAGATAACTAGGCAGAATAATTGGAGGGCTACACCGTGAGAGAGATAAGAGCCATTTGCACGAAGAGCATATAGAGCGTAGTATCAAGAGATAGTTATAGTTAGGCTTTTTGTGTTTTTATGTATAGCCAAAGTTATATATTCGATATAGATATTGAGGAGGAGAGTTACAGAGGAGTCTATAGTGATTGTTTCAGGATAATTGGGAGAGGGGCACTCTAGAGTAGATGGTAGGCAGTGTTTGAGGGAGCTTTGTTTTTGACGCACGCACACCAGAGGAGGGTGAGCGGATGATAATATATTTGGAGTTGCGAGAAGAGGCGGGCGGCGATGGAGAGGTCTATTAATAGGGTATTAGAATGGCAGTAAGTGAGGCAGGGAGGAGCAAGCGAACACTGATGAGAAGTCGGTTATTAATATGCTTTATTAAACTCGGTATGTGAACGAGTCGCTAGCTGTCCGGACCAAGATTGAAGATGAGAGTAGAGTTTCGAGCTGGAGAAAAAGTACAAGAACTACGGTGAAATGGACCTAGAAGGAAGGGGTTAAGGGAGGTATCCTGTTTATGGCACTGATTATGCGCGAAAAAATTAAGCACATTGATCGAAGGAGAGTGACAAAGCGTTGGGCGAGAGAGGATTTTGAGAGAGTCGGAGTACCTTGTGAGAGAGAGGACAATTATGCACAGAGAAGCTGGTGGTGGGTGTAAGCCTCATCGTCACCGCGCCGTTCGCGCGGGTCAAGCGAACAACAGAATGCCCGGTGGACCGGCCGAGCTCCGGGTTTTCATAGGAATAATATCTGGGAGACTGGCTAGTTAAAATTCTAGCCGAGGAGTATGGTTTGAGGATATCTTCACTTTCGCACAAGAACGCAAATGCTGAGATAAAAAGAGATTTCATCGTATTTGCATCCTCACTAGTTAGATCGGTTTCATTATAAATAATCTTGGCTCCTATGGTGTGTCAGTTTCGTAGAAAGCGTGTGTTTGGCAGGGATCTTCCATCTTTCTTCAGCATGCATACACTGTTGTAAAGAGGCAAACTCGTCCGCATCGAACACCGGATTAGAACTAGAGGGTGAGGTAGGTGATAATATATTTATTGCATGCGAGTACGTCATAAGGCGCCAATTCCTTTCCACTAATCATCTTGGTAGGTTCATAAATACCGGCGATTCGAGTTAGTAACTAAGACGAACAGAAAATCATAAAATTGTGTTCAGAGAATAAAGAAGTCTACGCGGTGTATTTTACCTTAGATGCTTAGTAAAATAATGATGACTTGTCCGAGGTTCTCGAGGACGAGAGGTAGAGATAATGTTTATGGTGGACTCCCATGGTAGTGGGGGCAACAATTAAAAAATTAGAGTAGGGGACAGCAAAAATGTTTTTGAGGTAAATCCGTGCCTTTATGCGACCAACCGTATAAAAGTTTAATGGCAAAATTTGAAGATTTGCTAGTAAATGAATAGCTGATCAGCTCCAAGCTATTATATCAGCGGGTGTAATCGTAATGTAAGAACTCCAAAGCAAAAGAAATGCCGTAAAATTTCTGTGTTCAATAATAGTTTAAGAGCATTCAGTGTATAGAGAGGTTCCGGTGAACTGTGTTTCGCGAGGGGATTACACGATTAAATGTTTAACTTTCTACTGATGAGGTAATTTCGGCTACGAATGGTTAAGAGCGGAGGTACATCGCGGTATGCACGACCTAAGCCCGGCTGATTGGAAAATGATACCTTTTAGGATCAGAGCAATCATGCATGTCCAGCTATTAAATAAAAGCGTCAGCGTCAATACGACTTCAGGTAGATATGTTTTTTAAATTAAATGTGATGTAGAGTAGCAAAGAACATTAATAGCAGGAAATTCAATGTCTATAAAGCAATGAAGTAAGTAAATCAATTAGATGAAGATCAGGATCTTCAAGAATGATTGAAATAAAATGTCCTGTGTGCACTCCTAGGCGGCAAGATGTTAGGCGGGCATGTTTGAGCGTATCTCCTTTAGTACAAGCAGTAAAATAGTTTGACAACAGTTTAATATGTAGTGCATAGAGAGGCAGTCAAGCTGTATTACATATTGTTATAGCTGTGTAATATGAGGCAGAAGAGAAATTGAGTAACTAGGAGATAATGCATGTGTTTTATATCATGCGATATGGCCAGGCTGATTGCACGTTTAAATCTTCGATAGTTAAACGAAATAGCTCGGTGGCTTCTACTACAAGATTATATTTAATTTGGCGGGCTTCAGCACTATGTTATATAGAAGCAGGCGATTTGGCTTGAGTCGGGAGTTGGGATTTAGATGGTCTTTGATGGTATGTATCACGCTGGTAGAACCTGTGACGAACCGGTATTAAGAGAATTCTACAAGAAATTTATGAAAATGATGGAGATGAGATTAGAAAGCGTATAGGTCAGAGAATCTGAGTAGTTGTATATGGTCTGTATATGAACAGAGAAAAGAATAGTCCAACGAGAGGGATTTATTATCCGGGTATGAGAGATCTTGGCATGTGGAAAAATTATAATAATGATAAACATTAGAACAACTGTTTCAGATAACGGAATCTTTGCGGGGAACTCTTTGCCATATTTAAAGCGTCGATAGGGAGGTTAAGGTCAACGTAGAGGGATTGAGGGTTATGCACTCCTGGAGTGCGCAAGCATGGGACCGTTGTAATAATAATGTACTATACACTGGCGTACCATAGTTCAGCTCGAGTATACATCAACCAGAGCGGATGATTAGCAAGCCGTCAAGCGTGTAATTATACTAGTTCGTCTAATATGTTATTGACGCTGATGACCGTACCGACTGGCGGTGTGTGCAGAGCTCGAGCAAATCGAGAGTAACATTCTACGAACTTCGTAGGTTATATAATCTTACTGTATTCAGAGTGTTGATCGCTTTTCCCCATAATGGATAATATAACTGTCTTGTTGGGAGCTACGGTCGTAGTGCAGAAGTGGTGATCTATTAGGGCAGTATGGAATGAAAGCGGATACGAACAGAGGTATCTTCTGTGAGCGCATCAATCACAAGTCGCAAGAACAAACAGCAGAAATATGTCATTAGTTATGTAAGGGGTGAATATAAAAGTCGACGTTAAGTCTTTAAAGAGACAATTCATTCACTCGATGAGGTTGTGTTTAAATCGGCTCAATTGGACTACAAATTAAGACAACCATGTGAGAATACCTAAATAGAAAATATTAGAGCTGAAATAAAATGGGAAGGAACACGAGTCGAAAAAGCACAAATCTAGAGCAGGATTCAAGCGATCTCAGATCGGAGATGTTCTCAATCGGATAAAATAAGTTGACGACAAAATGTATGGGACTCCTGAGGAGTGTAAGTATTTGATTATTTGACGTAATCCCCATGGGGTAGCCTGTTGTACTAGGTTCACTAATTCATGGTAAGGGTTTTAGGGTGCGGCGCGACAACCGCGTTAAAGAAGAGAAGGAACGATTACGATCACAAGGGTTTCGCAGTAAGATTTATTTGTAATGATAGGTAAACAGCTATGAATAGCAACGTGGTAAATTATGATTAGTTGAGTACAATCGTCGAAATGTTTACAGTAAGGAGCGAGGAGGACCATCAATTGAGGTAAGCAATATTGAGCCTATATAGATTGATCGATCATTAATCCCATGAGACTTTAAGAGGGTCCGACTCGTTTAGCAGAGATAATACATTTTGGCGCATCGCTTAACGGGATAATGGCTCCTTACAGTTGACGACAGATGAGTGTACGAGTACGGTATTAACTTCGAGCTCGAGCCAGTTTTATGTAGCTACAGACCTTCGCAGTACCTGCGGGGTCATAAAATAAATATTATATTCGATATCGACTTGGTTATGATGAGTTATCATAAGCCTGGAAGCCTAAGAAAGACCTTATTCTATATTGTTAATTAAATATGTGTAAATCATGGAGGGCCAATATGTTAGCACAAGATATTATTACTGTTAAATGTTGTGTATCATGGAAGAGTATAATGTAGCGAGAGACTCTATGAGTTTTAGGATTAATTTCAGTAATGGTTCTAGACATTCAATTAAATCTATTTACGGACTCAGACTAGAGAAGGTATAAATGTCAGGCGCGGCTGACATAAAGTATTTCCATGAGGTTAGTGAGGATATTCACCAGAAAATCGGCTTGCACAACCTAAAATATTTACAATTTGATGCAGTGATAAAGCGTATTCAATGCCGTTATTTATACTGTTTATGTGTAATTAGCAAAGAAACTCGAGCAATTGGTGCATGATAGAGCCCTTAACAATAAAATTGGCAAAGTAAGGTTTGCAACGGAAGTATGGTTACGGAAAGGGTGGTTCGGTCTATACACATATAGTGAGACTTTTTGAGACTTCGGCTAGGTGTATAAATTTAGGCAAGGCGAGTATCGCTTTTGAGGTAAATCATTGTCCTTTGCGATCGACACCGTATATAATGAACGATAACATTTTGTGTCACAACTTCTATCAGGGTTAGTCTATATTTTGCTTATGATGTTATTAGGTATTTATATATGAGTTATGATAGTCCTCGCTTATATTATCGCTACATAGATTGAGCAGGGACATTGCTTAATATATATTGGCGGTTTGAACTAAAGGTAGAGATGATGAGTAGATTCACTGTAGAACCATGCGGTTATTAGTCAGATGAATAATTTGGGCTCTAGGTAATTTAGGCACAGGTTGTGCTCTTCGATAGGTAGTTCGAGGCTGTTCCTTTGAACCACCGTAAGAATATTTACTCATTTATTTAGTGATAAAGCGTAGAAATAATTTATTATTAAATGTTAGTTTATTTTCGGTGTGTAATCAAGCAAAGAAATCCCTAATTTGTTATAAATCGTCGTTCGATAGTGGAATATGCTGAAACAGAGGCGGTTTATGAGCTCGGTTTTCAGAATCAAAATATCTTGTTGAGCTCCTACGTTTTTAGAATCATTAGGCAGGTTGATTAGAGGGGTAATGCTTCACTTTGACAACAACGCGTAAACCAATAGTAAAGCACTGACTTTATAGTAGTAGAGTATGCTTAATAGAAGTCGGCTGAAGACGTAGGTCAGCCTATTTATAATTTATTTTATGCTGTAATAGCAAAGAAATTCCTAAATTGTGTTTGTAATATGTATGTTCATGTTAGGAGGTTGGTTTTCATATAATAATCTGGTGCTATAACATAGCTTAAATTTGAGGCAGCAGTGTTTGAGGTACCGCCCAAGATGCCTTGCACCTCACAAACGTATTAAAAGATATAAGTTCTTATCCCGGAGCCATTCCTTGTTATTGAAGTGACGTCATAAAGAGTAAAAGATTGTCTATGGTGTAGGTCACAAGCTTATTTTATATCTGTTTAGTTATTTTTTCAATTATGCTTAGATTAAGGCAAAAGAAATCGAAGTAATATTTGTATACACGAATTCGATGATTCAAGGCAGTATAGAACTATGCATGGGCAATGAGGTATGTAGATATGGCTCATCAGTGCAATCGGATCATTACAGAACTATATAATTTATTCGGTCTATCTGTACGCTTAGTTAAGATCCGGTCTTAGGCAGAGATTGGATATAAGGAGGTTGATGCGTCAAATTTGGCAAAGCATTTTGCGGTGAGACCAGCAAAATTGTACGCTTCATGGTTTAGACTTGGTCGCCAAGGCCGTGTGATTAAAATAGAGCTACAGTTTAACGTTCGACATCTGACTCTTTAAGTTGTAGATAGTGTAATATCAAGATTGTAGTAATAACAACAAAAATAGAAAACCTGCGAAGTTCAAAAAGTAAAAAACGGATGTTACGATGTAACAAGATCTTTGTCGGGTAAGTGCTCAAGAAAATGAGATTTGGGGCTTAACCTATAATGGTTGGGGATATGTCAGAAGAAATTGAGATGATGCAGAGCATTGAGTTAGAGGAGCGGTAGATCGTTTCTCCATGTTTCGTACATGAACAGCAATGCCAAAGTAAAAATTACCAGTTTAGGTAACAAATATATTCTTTGAGGTGATCAATAGCGGTAGTCAACTTAATAAAGTATATGATGAGTATTCAGCAGGAATGTAGATACAGAGCAAAGAATAATATATCACCGATATATAGACAGCCGGTGGTGTTGTTATCGTGAATAGCGAGTTGTGAAATTACCTGCGTCCCAAATATCTTTAGTAAGCTCGCAAACATATGTTCCAAGCTGAGAACAGTATAACGGTAGGCTGAGCGATATTATTTGGGCTATGATCATACTAGGTAATTTTAGTGTAGGTGTTGCTGCTAAGTTCTCCTTTGTACCAACAGGTAAAGATAGCAAGATTTATACAACATCTTTTAGATTAAGTAATTAGACTAGAGTCGTTATAAAATACAGAGAGCATTTTTTGGTATTGTTAAATAATGTGTAGATCTAGCAAAGAAATTTAATAATATTTGTTAATAATATCATTTATTCAATGTTAGAATTAATGCGATCGTATTCAAATAATCATTTAGGCATCGTAGGTTAATTAACGGCAGGTGTTTGAGGTATCTCCTTTGCAACAACCGTAAAACATTATAACACATTAATATTTGTCTTTGTCCGTGCGTAGTCGAAGCTTATTTTATATTAGCATATATATATGTGATAAGAGATAACGCAAAACGAACACAATCTATCTGCTCTAATAAAATAGCATATTCTGCATGTCCGTAGATTCGCTATTTTCAAGATAAAATTTGGGACTCCGTTAGGTAATTTAGGCAGGTGTTTGTGGTATCGTCCTTTGCACAACCGTAAATATTTACAAATGATGTAGTGATAAAGCGTATGCAAGCTTATTTATATTGTTTATATGTTAAATAGCAAGAAATCTAAATTTGTTATAAATTGTAATCATGTTAGGATCGGTTTTTCAAGATAATAGATAGGACTAGTATCTATCACGGATTTGGTTAAATCTGAGTCAAATTTAGGCAGATGTATGTGAGGTATCTTCCCTATTGTCAGTAAATCACACCGTAAGATTTTTTTGTACAAACGCATAATAAAAACGATAGGTTGAAGTGAATTGTGATAACCAGCCAGCGTAGTCTATGAATTAGTAAATTATTAAATTGCTATACAAATAGTATTTTTCTTTTGTTTGGGGGTATTATAAATTACCATACATATAAGCAAGTAGTAATATACCGTCGAATACTGGGCTCATTCCAACGCTCCCTACCGTTCTATTTACCACAGTGAATATGCCTCGGACAGACCCTATCTCAGGTTCACGATGGAAAACGGTATTGCTATCTTTGCTTCGATCACATTCTCGGGCCTTCTTCCAGAACGCCTTCAAATCGGCTGCTGACGCTTCTTGTATTCCCTCAAAATCCAAAAATATAATAACATCAACTCTAAAAGTAATATAAAATAGGTCTTGACAGTCAAGACGTTGATCTGGCGTTTGATGCACTACTATCTTATGCAGAGAAGAATATTTGGTAACGGATGTGTTTAGTCTCCCAGAACACAGGGTTTTGTGTAGCAAGCGTAGACGGTGGTGCCAAAAGAAGAGATAGAATACCAAATATGTCGGTGGACTGTCTGCCATGAGTGACTATAAAATCATGCAAGCCGAAATGCCGCACGGGACGCAAGCGGCTATTGGCTCTGGGGCCCTGCCGGTTATGTGTTAATGGACGAATTACATATTCTGTTCTTGTTAGGCAGACATTGGGCCCGAAGTGGTTCTGGGAAGGAGATGTATACTGCCGCTCCCTCCTTCAACCCGCGTCGCCTCGCGCAAAAATTATTTACAATGTGAAAGATACCGGGGGATTCTACAAAGATACCGATAATTATACCATATATCTTTTAGAAAAGGGGTATTAATGCAGATTGATTTGGCCTGTTAAGGTGGGACAAATTTTGAAGATTTCTTTGGCTATTCTTCAACAACACATATACCCACCAATCCATAATTAATAAAGTAGGGACTTGGTGAATTGGACATTTGAAATCAACAGACCTGTAAGAATACGGAGCGCAGGGGCTTGAAGTCTTGTATGAGATATTAGATAGGCGGGGAGTCGCCATACCATGAGCGGTCGAAGAACTCTGCACTTTTGCATGATGCAGACGGCAAAATACAAAAGCACAGGGAAAGTGATTGTATGACATGCTTTATTATTAAGCTTCATTCTAAAACTACCGAGACAACCAGTTCAATCTATATAATAGACCGAAGTTAGTGTACAAACGCTAAACATTATATTTTGTCAATATCGAAATTTAGCAGGCGGTATGGTTGAAGGGATAAACGTGATGAAGCGAAACTTGTTAGAAGTAAACAAAGGCCCTACCTGGTTTATAGTTTATCGTTTGGTTACCGTAGTTGCTGTCAAAGATCATAAATATTGAGGCTGGGCGCAGAGAAGGCAAAATAGACTAACTGTCTCATGCAGTAACATACTATAATGTTTATACCATAAAATTGTTATATGTACGCATTGTTAAGATTCATAAACATAAGGGCCTCAGAGCAAAAGAATCCTTTACGTCTTCGGTTTCTTGCCACAATGTACCTTTCTATCGAAATTATAGTGAGAAATATAGCAATGCAAGCGGAGTTAATTGAAACTCGAGAGGCCGTCTATTTTGCCAACTGAGTTGCGAGCGTGCTGTCTCCATGTGGTTAATATGGGCTAATTTGACGACTTTGACGGATAACTAGACCCAGTTGCACTGGAGGCTGGTCCAATAAACAGCAAGATTACCGCATCCCAAGAGACACGAACGGAAGACACTTGCTAGTTGGCAGATTTGATAAATTAAATCCCTATTGAGGCCTAATTATTATTAATGAAACCGATCTTAAATCTAACATGAATTAAATAATTTTATAACAAATTAATTCTATTGCTATATATTAATCATAATGATGGAACATATACAATAGAATAAAATTATAAAAGCTATCTCATATGTCTTTAAGAGAGATAATAATACTAAGTAATATTCTTAAAAATATTATATTAATATTATATAACAGCTATATAAACTTGAACCATTTCATATATACAATTACAAACTATTAGCTTGATAAAACTTTCTACGCGCTATCATCACTACATAATAATGTGTAAATAATCCTTTTGTAACGGCGTGCTGTACCAGATAGGCTTATAGGCAGATACCTCAAAACACCTACCCTTTAGTGTTAATAATTACCCTTATAGTAGTCAGAGTATACCGTAGAGGTGATAGAAAACGACCTACGTATCTTTAAGGGTGGACCGTGCGCAGAATGCAGTATGATGGAACGCCCTGAACATCGAGACATTGCGAGCCGTTATATTTAAGGGAGTTATCCATAGGCGGTATTACGGACTACTTTTTAATATCAGAACATCGAGTGAAAATTACACGACATGGTATTGAAAATTGAACGCAGAACACGAGTATATAGGTTAGGACGGCGGAGGCATTATAGCGTGAATCTTAAGACCAGTAGTGATCCTATACGAATAGACGATAATAAACCGAGATCACTGAGTTATATTTTAGTAATGTGCTATATATATACTGAATTATATAAGTTACTTATTATCTGTTGAACGTAGCGTATACTCTATAACAACGTAGTCAAAGGTTGAAGGTATGCAGATGTTCTAGTGAGATATTAAAAGAAATGCTAAAACGTTAATATATCAGTCATCGATATAGCTATTGAAGCGACAGGGAGTGAGCACATGGTAGTGTAAGCGTATAATATATATAATAGTTAATATAGCAGAACTACGAACGCATGATAAATTTTCACTCGGAGATGCAAGATAAAATGCGTCGGGTTAAGATTAGGAAAGAGATATATACGCTGGCTTATCGATTAAATATAGACTAAGAGAGGCACATCATAGTGCCGAAAGGCAGATTCGCACTTTATAATATATATTAGTGATGGACATTATGATGAGTGTATGTAGGTTGTTAACGAGAGCTGTTCGTAATAGTATACGATCATATATATTTAGGGTCGATATTACTGCTGTATAATATAGCAGATAGATAGTATCCAGCTCTTAGACTATATATCGTAAGACTACTTACAGCTAATCTCTCTAGGATTAGGATTATTCATAAATAATGTTATCAGGGTAATATATATACTGACTTAATGAGTTATATTATATATATATATATATATTATATATAATAATATAATAATAATTATATTATATATATATATATGTATATATTATATATATAATATATATATTATAGTATATATATAGTATACAACATAGTTATAATCACAGTGGCGGTCCCTGCCTTCGTTGCATGTTGTGCAACGGACACGATTTTTGATTTTTCTCTATATAAACGATCAAGAATGTATCTTAGTTAGATTGTTAAATTAATTTGTGACAGAGAAAATCATCGTGTCCAAGTGTTTTAGTGACGCGACATGAGAATTAAAAAGGATTTAGCCTATAAATTACTAAACTCAATGACTAACGCTTACTCACCTCGGCTATTATGTTATAATGGTATATATATATATATATATAGTTAGGGAAACTATACTAATTACTAATACCTGATACTTGATCGCGCAGCGTAGCTTATACTCGCTCTAATTAAGATGTGACGAGTGTAGGAAGAGTATGACAGTAACGAATGGAGTAAACGAACTTCAGTGGCGAGTGCGTATTAGGCACTTTACGTGATCAGAAAGGGGAGCCAAGTCATGGCTAGAGACCAGCAGTCACTTACAACCGTATCCCCGGTCCCTATTTCGAGACATTTATATATACTATATATAGTTATATATATATAATATATATTATATATATATATTATATATATATATATATATATATATAATATATATTATATATATATAATAGTTATATATATATATTTCGAGAATAAATGGGACAGGAACGAGAATGATAGGAGAGAGAGAGAGAGAGAGGAGAGAGAGAGAGAGAGAGGAGGGCAAGAGTGGCCGAAGTAGTTTTTTTTATAAATTAATACCCCAATTAGAAATTGAAGAAAAATATATGAAAAAAACCAGCATCAATAATATGCTTACAGCTTATAATTCATAATTGAAGATGTTTACCAAATTAATATTGATGAATAATAATATCCATAATTAATAAATAATCCAGCATACGAATGCAAAAATGAATAATATATAAGGAAAAAAAGTACAGATAAATGAAGTAAATAGATAGTAATGTGGCGTTACGTTTTATTCTGAAAGTAGTTTTCTCCATTAATTTCAGATACGTTCAAGAAAAGGAATTTTATTTCCATTTATTTTTTTAATTGTTTAACTTTGTTTCATTCTATTGTTCGATAATAGCTGTTAGGTGACCAAGTATAAAGTAGTAGTAACCAAAATGCGCGTAATGGTTAAGAACTGTAACTTTGAATTGACTTACTTTTTTGGGTAAAAAGAGTAAATCATTTTCATATAATTGGTTATTCTGCACTAGATTCTAATATAATGCTAATATTTATGAATATCAGGTATAATTTCATGTTAATTTACTTTACTTTCTGAAATCGGTTCCGAAAGTTTTTTGAAAGCGACAGGATTTTAAAAGTAACTTGATGCTTTAATATGGATACACATGTAGATTCGTTCAATATGGGCTTCAGCGACAATTTATAGTGATGAGGCTGGGCATGTTATATCACTATAAATTTTTGCGCCATTTGATTGGCTTAGAGATGTGAACATTATACGACCGTATATAATTAAACTGATAGATCTTGCTCGCAATGCTTCGCTGGTAGGTAATGGTTATAGGATGGCCATGACTATGATACTGACGACAAGAATGGGGCATAACTATCAGTATGATTTATATTTATCAATCACTCACTTTTAATTTTCCCATATTTAATTATATATATAATATATATATTAGGGTGATGCAAAAGAGGGATAAAAAAAAGTTCTTGGGATGCCCCCCATTTTATTTATAATGGTATTAGAATTCTCATTGCACAATTCCACATCAAATATTTAATATCCTATGACATGTGGAAGAATATTCAATTTGCTGATTTCCATACCACCCAGGTGGTACAGCGACTGGCACGTTTATCTTTTTTCAAAGTGGACGTTCCCCAATAGAAATATCATGACCACTTTCCATATCTATTAATCCTTGTTCTCTACAAACAACATGTTTAAAGACTTGAAAATTAATTATATTTATAAACACAGAAAAACACAGAAAAACGACATTTTAGAGGTCAGAAAAAACTGCGGTTTGTTATTTATTTGATCAAATTCGGCTGAAAATTAAGAATTTTGAGTCTATTTTAAGATTGAGGCAAAATGACGCTCAGCCAAAACCAAAAATCTAACCCTCCCTTATCCTCCCAGAGGTACCACAAATGATTCTTCATCTTTATATTGCTGCATTGGTAAGCTTTTCACTTTTATTTTTTTATAGCGATGGAAGCTCTGGCATGAGTTCCAAATCACTACTGTGGAGCGATATGTGTAATATCAGACGTGATCCAATGTTTAAAATAAATTCACTACTAAAAAATAACAAATTTCTCTCAGATCTTTTTCTTCTTGCTTAGGTGTTTTAAATTTCCGCTTGAACACCCAAAGTTTCATGGAATAAATGATTTTCACCTTCTAACAAGCTCTATGATAAGCTCCAGGCTTTAGAATTCTTATTTCCAACTTGGGAATCCACGAGGAAAAGAATTACTAGCTCTAATAGTTCTTTGTAATCATCTTGGGGTTGATCATTTTTAAAACTATTTAACTTTTGCGCTTCGTATTAGAAGCAGCTGTACCGAAACATATACCTTTTACTCGATCAGTCAAATTCCATTCATATATCATGTCAGAAATTGCACTTACTATGACATTTCCAATACCATGTTCAATTTTTGGAATGCCAAGAAGTTGATCAACTCCATTGCCCGAAATCAATTACTTCTCCTATTACGTCTTAAAGAAGTTTATCATCTCAATGGATAGTTACTGGAACGTCAGCTTTGAATTCATTATTCAAACTTTCTGCTAATTCGTTTAAAAATTTTGTTGTAGCCTCAACTATTGAGGAATAGCTGACATAAATTTCTTCTGGATTTTTTCCAAGAAAGCTTTATGCAGGAGTCATTATTACCGGAGAAGCTGATCTATAACTGACTTTCTCAACATATAATGAGACGTAAATGTTAATCTAATTTTTTCCACTTTTTTTTAGGTTCTTTTAATGTTGATGTTAGTCATGGATTAGCAATAAATTGTGTTGAGGATGATTCATTTGTGGTTGAATTATCAGAAGATGAGCTACTTGAAACAAATGTTCTTTCAAGAAGCGGACTCGAATAATCGTGTTTTTTTTTCAATTTATTTTTACCTGTCAATCAATTTAGTTTCTATTTTAACTTCTTTTTATCAACTCTCATCATCTTTCCCTTTCGACCTTCTCTTTGTAGCTTCAACAACTTTATACGTCTTCAATTTCAATGAAGTTTAATTCATTAGCATGAACAATATCGAATAATTAAATCCAATTTGCAGAGGTGGGCATGATCCGTTACTCCGTTACTATTGGAATTAGTTTTTTGACTAACGGAGTAACGGACTCGTTACTTTTTCTTTCGTGTAACGCACTGAATAACCTCCGTCATTTTTTCCTCCGTTACTTTTTAGTCCGTTACATTTTGTTCGACTTTCTTTGGATGTTGATAGTTAATTGACCAACCCGGTCAAGCTAAAAATCTCTTATATATATATATATATATATATATATATATATATATATATATATATATATATATATATATATATATATATATATATATATATATATATATATATATATATATATATATATATATATATATATATATATATATATATATATATATATATATATATAAAGAGAATAAGGTGAATCTGCATAGAATAATAAATAGGGATGGTACTTTCGTAACTGATGAAATGGATGTGAGGAGAGTGTGGAGGGAACACTTCGGAAATCTGCATAACATTGGCAGCAATGAAGAGGTGATAGTGAATGTGTGTTGGTTTGATGGTACAAGAAGGAATAGGTATTTTGGGGATGAGGTCATTAGTAAGGAGGAGGTAATGGGTAGAGTGAGAAAGTTGAAGAATAGTAAATCTGCAGGTATAGATGAAATTACTGGTCAAATGTTCAAAAACGGAGGCGAGATAATGAGTGAGTGGATTTGGAAGGTGTGAACAAAGCGTTTATGGAAGGAATACACGATTGATTGGAGGAGAGCATTAATAATACCCTTATATAAGGGTAAAGAGAATGGGGAACTGTAGGAATTATAGGGGAATTAGTTTATTGAGTGTGGTAGGGAAGATATATGCTGGTATTTTGGTCGAAAGAATGCGTCTAGTGACTGAGGGACTGATTAGTGAAGAGCAAGGTGCGCTTAGAAGTGGTAGAGAATGTGTGGATCAAATCTTTACATTGAAATAAATGATTGAGAAAATGAGAGAAAAGAGGAATAAATTGTATTTAGGTTTTATGGATTTGCAACAGGCTTATGATAGGATTAACAAGGGGCCTTATGACAAGTGTTAATGATACATGGTGTTGGTGGTAGGCTTCTGAATGATATCAAAAGTGTATGATGATAGTGAAGCGTGTGTAAGAATAAATGGAGTTGAAAGTGATTGGTTTAGTATTAATAGCGGAGTGAGGCAATGATGTGTTATGTCTCCTTGGTTATTCAATTTGAATATGGATGGGGGTTATGAATGAATTAGAGGGGGGGGGTAGCAGGGGTAGGTGTTAGAATGATGGAGAATGGAAGAGAAAGAGAGTGGAGGGTGCCCTATCTATTACATGTGGATGATTTGGCTTTGTGTGGTGAATCTGAGGAGAGTTTGAGAGGATTGTTAGAGGGATTTTGCAGGATGTGTAAAAGGAGGGGTTTGAAAGCAAATGTAAGTCTTGAGTGCGCTAAGGCTTTATATGAGTGTATGTTGTTACCTATATTATTGTATAAGTAGTGAAATAAAATAAGAAGTGGGTATTTTTCAAAGCAATGTTGCTGTTTATGTTTATCCTAATTAAAGTGCATATTTTATTTAAATTAAAGAGTAATCAACAGGATGCTTAAGACATTGAAAATGAAACCTCATAAAGAAATGCCAAAAAGGAATATACAAACAAATATATACGTGTTTTTAAATTATGTATAATTGTTAATTTTTGATGTAATAATTATAAATAATTTTTTGTAATTTTTTTTTTTAATAATAATGATAATGTTGAAAATTTAATATACACAAACCTATAAATTTCCTTATGATATTGTAAATAATGTCGTATTCATTAGTTAAATGCTAAAAGTAACGGAGTAACGGAACTTTCGTTACTTTTATTTTTCATTTAAAAAACGGAATTACTTTTCCAAGTAACGGAGTAACGGTAACGGAATTCCTTTTTCAAAGTAACGGAGTAACGGAATAACGGTAACAGAATTACTTTTTTGGGGTAAAGATGCCCACCTCTGCCAATTTGTTTGTTTTTCATGCTATGTGATTACTTCTTTTTATTTTCTTTATCTTTATTTAGTTTTTGCCATTTACCAATCAATTTATTCAACTTTGTAGGCAACATTACACTTCGTATTGCTGGAGTTCGTTCTTTTTGTCTCATTTCTATCACATCAGTTACAATTGCTGATGGTGATACTCTAACAGTTCGATTTTTTAAAGATTTTGTAATTGTTTCTTTTTTTTATGGAAGAATATGTCCCTTCAGTTTACCTGTTAATTGATTTATCAATCATATGTTCGTTTTACTTCTGGTAGCCATCTTTAATAAAATAAATGCAAAAAGAATCAAGCACCATAGAAATATATATTAACAAGCGTAAACACTGGTAACTTATTTAATAATTGATTAAGGGCTGTTTATTTGGGGGAGCGGAAGATATATTTGGGGAAGATTTGAAGGCTACACTATGGGCCACCAAAGGAGTTTCCATATGCTTATTTGTCTTGGTTTATGTTGTTTGTTTGAAAACAAAGGGAAATAGGCTACATTAAAGTTTGAAATTAGGATACCAATTATTTTTTGCTCAAAATATCAAATATTCCACCTGTGGTAGTGACCTCTAAATATTATTTGATTGACCGGGAATTTTGCAGTTCGTTTTATGATAATATGTAGTTATTGAAAGTTTATCTGAAATATCAAAGATGGCCATGTATTTTGCATTTTTTTTTTTTTTATTTTATGTTCTACTATGTTCACAGGACTAAATTGGACCAGGCAATTCGAGCACAAAATGTCATGTCCGTTTCACTGTAAAGCATGAATAGTGTTTTAAGATAACATAATGACGACATCCAGACCGCAATGGCTAATAAATGTTTAGCTCTATATATTATATATAGTAATATATTATAATATAATATAATAATATTATTTATATATTATATATATATATAATATATATTACTATTTATATATAGATATATATATATTATATAGGTTATATATATAATAACATATATATACCTTTATATTAATTAATTATATATTATATATAAATAATATATTATATATTTATATGTAATCGAGTTGGCGGGCAACAACTTCCGCATTTTTAGTCCGCTGTAGTCCGCTTAGTCCGCTCCGAGCAGGACTGACCAGAAAAAGGTTCGAACCTAGCGAAGGTGCCGGAAGGTCATCAGGAAATTAGGGGAACTTGACACATTTGCGATCAAAAATAGCTTCCGCACTTTTGTTCCACACCCTTTTGGAAAGATGAACAGTAGTAGTTTTAACTTTATTATAAATTCATTATTGGAATACGATAAAAGAAACTTATTAAATTTTATTTTAATTTATATAACTAATTATACTATTTTGTGTTTGTAAGACGTATTGATTTGTTTTATAAATTTAAACTACCAAAACAAAATTTCAACCTCCTTTAATGGTACCATTTATAATAAATAAGAATTCATAAAATTTGATATTTATAGACTGAATGGCTATTTACCCCTCTCTATATTCTTTAATAATTGTATATCAATTACTACTATAATAATAGGGCAAATATCTAAAGAATCAATTCTGTGATGAAAACCCAATATATTTTCATAGAATATATGTATATTTTATATTATAATAACGTATATATAATAGTTATAGATATATATAATATAAATATAATATATATATTACTATATATATAATAATATATACTAATATTATATTAATATACTTATATTAATAATAATATATATATAATATAATATATATATATATATATATATAATAATATAATTATATATATTTATAAATAAATACTAGTATCTAATATTCTATTGATTAATATAATATATATATCAAATAATATACTAATATATCATAATTATATATATATATATATATATTAAATATAATACTAACCGTATATTAAATTATTATATATATACTAATAATTATATATATAGATATAACTATAACTTATTATACATAGTATATACATAATAATATATATATATTAATATATCAGATATATTTATATATATATATTATATTATAATATCAATAATACATATATATATATTATATAATATATATATTATATATTATCATATATAATATATATAATAATATATATATGATTATATATTAAATCCTGTATAAACTTAAAGAATTGTTACATATTAAAATATATTGTTTCGTATATTTTTTAATATATATATATAATAATATATGTTATTATATATAATATATCTATACTTATTTTATATATAGTTATATCATATATATACTTATTATATATATATATATATATTATAATAATAATATACTATAATATAATATTGCTATATACTACATATAATAATTTAATACGAATAATACTATATGAAGGTAAATGTACTTGGAATGGGATATCCGTTATCAACTTTGGATCGCTGTATCGGCATTAAGAGCATTAAAATCTTCATATAATAGCTGGAATCATGCTTAGTATATATACTACGACGATGCATCATATTCGTATGGATTAAAAAATGACTCATTACTACTATACTATACTATATTAACTAATACTAACACTGTATGGGCAATAACCTCAAAACGGAAATTTTATTACCAGCACCTTCTCTAGCACTATATTCACAACGATTTTCCTCATTAACACCTGGCATTCTGTACCTTAATACTTCGCTTTACTCATACCAATATAAATTACCTACTCACAATAGAAAATTAAATAGAAAATAGGAGGCTATAACTCAGAAAGGCTGCTTCCCCAATGTAAAAAGAGATAATGTCATACCTTTAAAGAAGATGTGCTACCATGCCACTTCAGAAGCATCGGTTAATCAATTTAACTTCTCTATACCACAGATTTTTACAATTTTCTAAAGCTATACAGCCCTCCATTATTACACACAGCATACCTATGTGATCCAATATCTACTTCAATTCTCATTTACAATATTACTCTTTATATACTCTTACACAGACTACTCTCACCATGAACTTATCCAGAACCAATCAACATGGGAACCAAATTAAATGCTCTGAACCTAATTCATAAATTAGGTAGATATCCTACTCTCCCATAATCTCCATTATTTCTGCAAGATTTCACGTAGTACTACAACATCGCCATATTATTGTCCTAGACAGCCATCCCCACCCTACAAAATTTTAGGTCGGCATCATCAAACCCCATCTCGCCCTCTTTGCTACAAAGACGAAATAACACCAAGAGAGACGATAACACAACCCTGGTACTTAACTCCGGGCATTAACATTAGTAATCCTACCGAAATCACCAGATGAGCGCACTTTTCCAATTATATTCTTAATGCACACGGAGCATTTCACTCTTAATCCGTGGATTACATACATAACTTTTGAGTTAGCTCCAATTTTCTGAGAAACGCCTCATACGCAACTCCTCGACCACATCTCCATATCTTAATCGAGGTTGTCGCGACACAGAAGAGCGGGACTCCCGTTTAGGACCTCATATCATAAGCCTAGGTGTGCACGAAAATGTCTCTTCCTTTAATTACAATTGTATTGTCTCTTCGCTCTCCCCCTATATTTTCTCAATCATTTTGTCATTTTCAATGGTAAAAGATGTCTGAATCCGACACAACTTCACGGTGCTTTTACTCACCCTTCTGACTGCCAGATTGTCAGTTCTGACACATTCAGTCCACTCAGGGATTCACTATAACGGCACTTTCAAATAGCCACTTCTGACCCTCAAACATTAACAGCCAGCAATGGAATACTACTTCCTTTCCATATACATATCATCCTCCACAACATGACAACTATTATTTTTCCGCGCATCAATGATATCTTAGTTTCTGCATTATTACTCCCTTGTGTATCAGATATAATATAAAAATAATTTAATATTTATACCTCACTCTTCACTCATATTAAGTTTCATGTATGCTTATAATACATCTGTAGATTCGAATAATATTTAGTATAGGTTATAATTAGTGTATATTATATATATATATATTATATTAAAATAATATTTTATAGATCTTGAAAAGGGCTCAAATAAATACCTCCAACAACATTCGGCAATGCACATAATAAACGCATACCTTTATTTTCCATAAAAAGAATACAGTTTGAGTGTATTATATATAGACTAATTACTTCTTATTGTAAAAATATAGTATACATTACATATATTAGTATTTAATACGGTGTAAAATGATATAAGATGTATAGTTATTATATTATACTCTTGCTTGTATACTTGTGTTGAAAAAAATAATAAAGACAGTATTAATTTTTCCATAAGGAAAGACAGGAACACATAAAGTAATTTATTGTAAGAATAATAAATTCATATTTATAGTAATGTATATTTTGTAATATAGGTACAATTAAGAACCATCGTTATATTCGAAAACTATGCATACATAATTAATAAGGTTTAAAACTAATAAAATTTGAAGGATACATAATTGTTATTACTATAGTATTGCATAATAGAATCTATTGCTATTCGATTCGGTCGTGAGTGTTCAATTTGTGCAAAAATTACTTACGCAACTCCTTCATTCACCGGTATTCTCATGATATATGTTTCGCTATAGAAATTTCATAGATCAAATTTTTGAAAGAAAGAAAGATCAGACCAGCTTTCTGAAATATATAATGCGGTGATAAGATCTTAGAGACTCTCTGTGGGCTGTTTGCCGAGTAACTAACATACGTATAGTGCCACAGACGAATTTTCAAAGCGGGTAGAATCATACCTTGGGTCCAGGGAATGACCTTGTAAGCTATAAGTATTTGCAGACCCCATTTTTTTTAGCTTATATGATGTTATAGGAGATGGAGAATAGTAAGGATAGAAGTCTACTCTTTTTGTGTGTCCTTTCCGAACGTGTCATGTTCAGAGCACACAGACCAGCTAGCATCCGTCTGCTTTCACGTTCTTCCCCTATAAAGTGCACATCGTGAGGTAAAACATGTATCAGTTGTAAGAGAGTATTTGCCTTAAAGTTTGAAGCGTTAGGTCACGGATTTATCAGGCTATGACAACGGAGCGTTGCCGGTAGCACAATATATCCGAGCGTTATTTATACTCAGAAGTTAAAGTAAGCAGAGATTTCTTGTTGTTTGAACGCTTTTTGTCCAATTGCCAGGCCAAAACATAACGCTCTTCGTGACAATGTGAGCAGATTGAATTCTGAATGGCAGTCTTTTGGCTATTTTGTAGCAGGGAAAAATTGCCGTGGACGGTGGTGGTCTTTGGGAGGAAACCAAACAAAGCAAGTGAAATTAAGCAGTGCAAATTCAGCAGCCACCCTTAACTAAGACAAATCAAACAAACACACCAGCTCTGATTAGTTAGACCAAATATTTTTTTTCTGCAAATTTAGAGAGATAAATAATAGAAGGTGATATAAAATTTATACTCAATGTGGCCATTAAGTAACTTTGTTCGTATATATATATATCGTAAGATTACAGTTATAATTCTATCTATTGAATAACAATCAATTTTGATATAAATAGTATATTGAAAATACGTAATCCCTAGATCTATGGCTTTCTTGAGAGAGAATATATTAATGAAAATATAATTCAGTTATTCCAATATAAATATTCTTCCTAATTTACTATGAAGTAGTTTGCTCGATATAGGATGCTATTTACTACTAACCTTCATAATACACTGATATAAAATGTGTTCTTATAGAAAGACCTACATGTACTCATTACTCTATACAGCCACAACTGATTGTCGTCTCTTTTCACCGTTGTCAATAGTGTAGAGATAATATAGACTACATTTAAGTTAGAGGCGCTTTAATATACGTACTTATTTGATGGACCTAATGGCCGAAGCAGATTTTTAGGAAAGCTATCTATCATTTCAAAGAAATGACAACTGTTTCAAATAGCATTACAAACATGGCTATGTTTTACTGATTAGAAATCCTGTATTATATTAACTCATACCTACCTTCTCCGGGCCAGCTCAACTTCAATTATTTACACTATAGATGGTTATATTCTTCTGATCTTTTTCAATCTCCAATGATAAAAATTAATTTTAGGAAAATTTTCTTGCGACTTTAAACATTTAAAAAATTATTCCATTTATACCCATAGCAGAACTATTTCTTACCAAACATTACTCAAACCTAAAATGATATTCCGAAAATATCATATTATCTTACTTCTTTGGGAAACTAAATTTCACATATATATACAGGGCGGCAATAGTATATAAGTATATCTTTAATTATATATATATATAAATATATAATAATATTTATATATATATAATATAAATATATATAATATATAATAATAAATATATATATATTATTATAGAATATACTATAATATTATATAATATTAACTATATATAATATAATAAATATAATAGTATATATAATATATATAGTTATTAATAATTAATAATATAAATATATATAATATTTAATTATATATATATAATATATTATATATAAATAGTATATATATATATATATATAGATATATATAACTATAATCTAATATTGAATTATATTATTTAATAATTATTTACTTAAATGTATGTTATACTATATATAAATATATAATTAATAATATTAAGTTATATATATTAAGTATATATAATATATATAGTAAATATCTACTATACTATAAATATATATGATTAGATATATAAATAAATATAGTATAATTATTATATATATATATATTATATAAATAATTAATTAATATATATATACGCACCTAATAGGATAAGTTTCAGGAACCCAATTTTACATATATTTTTATTTATTTAGGTATATTTTATTATATATTAGTATAATAATCATATCACTTAAGTGAAGTATTAATAATTATTATAATAAATATGATTTTAATTATAACTTATATATCATAAACCTTAATTTAAATCATAATAAAATACAATAAGTTTTAATTATATATAATCTAATATAATATAATTAATAAAGATATAAATACTAATATACTGATATATGTATACTATTAACTATAATGGCAATACTTTAATAATTTATTATATAGATTTATTATTATAGAAAAGCCATAGATCTAATTAATTAAGAAACTATTGTTCCAAGTGTTTAGTTTAAATAAAATACATCATCTTATAAAAGATTAAAATTATTTTTAAATATGAGAATAATTTAAAAAATATATAATTAAAAATTTATATTAAAAATAAGAGAAAAATTTTTCTTTTCAACTAGATATTTAGTTTAATTAGTTGGTTCCTTGCTAAATGAAGAACATAATAATAAGTTATATGTAAATTATATATAAGTTACTTTACTATTAATATATGTCTTGATATTAATCCTGTAAAAAACCTTTTGAAATATTTTTTTATAAGACAATTATTAGTATTTTAATTAGCAAATAACCATATGAATCCACGTGATAGACCCTTGCTCACCTACTCATGTCATTTTTTATGGATAATCCTCTGCCTATAGTTCTTTGAATACATAATTATCAATTAAAGCATGATCATTAAAGCTCGAATTACTCGAATAACACAACCTTAAAAAAATCATACCCAAACTTTGTTTTGTTTGGTGCACTGATTCATTTGAATGGCGCTCTATTCAAAATTTTTTATATAATACATAGCAAAATACCAAAAGCAAATATTTGCAGAAGGAGTATCGTAATGTATACTAAGAATATAGTTGATAATGTGATTGAAATAATTCTCATGATTTTTAGCCTTCTCATACACTATAATAGCCTCAATTACAGAGAATAATTAGGTTTTTCAAGATTTAACGATTATTCGCTCAGATAAAAAATAATTTGATTTTCTATAATTGGACACCCTGTAAATTATTTTTAAAAGATAATTTGTCGAATATATTCAGAATCTTCCTACCATGAACAACGAAAACCTTGGCAAAAAGCAATGAGTTTTATGTAGAAGCCAACAACATAATAAATTGAATTTTACCAAAATCTATTTACAAAGTACATCTCACATGCTACATAATCTTACTGGAAAAATTGGAAATTTCTTCCAGTTCTTTAAAACAATTAAGTATATGTTATTCTGGTATGAACTATTTATTATATATGTGCATTACAATAGCTGTGTCATAAGAGATACAAGAGCAAATATATGATTACCTTAAAGTATAGATTCGTACTAATACTAACATCAGTCTCATCTCCTGATACTTTTGGCAAGTGTAATTTTTACATCGTCCCAGCTTGGCTACAGATCGATTTTATAAACTTAAAAGTGAAAAAATATGTATAACTACAGTATATATATAAAATTATTTGTCTCCAACTACTGGTTAACCATAAATTACATTTTGGTATACTATCATACCTATGTATTAACAACTCAGAGAAAATTCTATACTAATATAAAAGATCATGTAATAATAATGTGATGGTTCTGAAGACTTATCCAGGTGATATAACATTTCAATAACGACCCTTAGCAAAAAATATATAAAAGTTTATTTCAAATAAAGATATATAAAATCGAATAGCGGCCAACTTTCCAATATAATTTTGTAGTTACTCAGCAATAAAAATGAGATAGACCTACTATTAATAATATAATATAATATATTATATAATTAAATTATTATGTATTAATTTAATATTAATTATATATATAGTAATATTATTATAATAGTATATATAATTATATTTATATAATATATTATATAATATATTACTGTATATATATTATATATATTAATATATATATATTATATTATTATTGATAATCTATTATATATATATATATATATATATAATATATTAATATATATAAATATATATATAATATATCTATATATTATCATATATATATTACTATATAACTATATTATTTATACTTAATATTAGTATATATGTATATCTATTGTATATTTATATTAATATATATATATATATAATATATATATTTATATTATATATTATATATACGTATATATATATATATATAGGTTATATATACATATATATATATACTAATATCAATATATATATATACTATATATTATATTATAATATATATATAATATATATATATAATATCATAATTTAATTAATATATATAGTAATTATATATATATATATGATTAATATATATATAATCATATATATATATTGTATATATATATATTATAACAGAAATCCCTAAAGAATTTATCTTGCCATAAAAAGTAATCTTTACATTTTAAAATTGTAAAGATCACTGAAATTTCAGATAGATCAACAATATTTATAAAAAATTATACATTATTATATATGATAGCTATAATATATATTGGATATTCTTTAGTCTTTAAGTATTGTATAAAACGTATAAAGATTGAGATTCACAGCCTGATTGATCGAGTAATCGTCTTTCCGCTAGCAGTCTAAAATTCTCAGTTGGTTATTAATAGTAAAGACTATACTCATTCCTTATGAGCTATTACATAACCTTGGAAGGTATATAGGTGAATTTGATTTTTAAATAACATATTGCTAGGTTTTCAGATACATTTACTTCCTTTGCAATCATCCTAAGGTAATTTTATTTAATTATGTAATATTTACTATTATTATTTTATCTTGGATTTAATATAATTTAATGATTATAATTTATTTAAGATATTAATTCGTAATAATATCATATATATTATATATATGATATATATTAAATATCATAATATTTTATAGTAATTTATTAATTAACTAGAAAGTACAGAGGTATATTATAAAAAGATTATATTATAAGATATAGTGAATATAGTTTTATTTAATTAATTCTCAAAGTCAATATATATATAAGTTAATTATATATATATATTATAATGTAAATGATTATAAATCTAGACTATATACTATTGCAAGTATATTCTTCAAAATGTATTAGTTCTTAAGATAATCTAAAGAATACCAGGGTAATATATTCTATTGTAAAAATATTAAAAATATAAACAAGGGTTTAACAATTAGCTTTTTACTTTGTCACGTTGTGTCAACTATGTGACCAGTGTGTTTATTATAAGTCTTCAATTGATTACTCATTAGGTATTGATCCCAAATATTGATTATTGCATGATACACGTTGTTCATCAGTATTGTGTCTATATCTTAATTGTCACGGAGGGGAGATTCGGTAATACCAGCATCTACTTTTCTGTGTATATAATTATTAAGGTGTCTACTTTTTTTAAATAGGAATTTAATGTATAAATTTAAAATTACAAAATTATATGCTTATTAGGTTAAAAATTTCATACCTTTAAAAAGGTATAATAAATATAATGTTATAATTAATTTCATTACACTTCATTATAGTAATAAATATAAACTTTATTTTCATAATCATGGATATTTTGAAATTATACTGCATGTTGTCCGTCATTTAAGTTGAAGTCTAGGAATCTTTTACTAAAATTATGCAAGTTGTAATAAAAGTATGTACCTTCATATAAGAATTTACGTGTGAGATAAAACGATTCAATCTTTTCAGCTCATACATAAAGTTCTATTATAATATGATTCAATATTTATTTTTCAATTTTTGTAAATATATAGTATAATATTTATATATATTATATGCATTACATTTGGCACTATACATTCAAATCTTATTGTTGATATAATCGTTTCATTATATTTATAAATTATAGGAAGGAAAATTGGTTAGAGTTATAATAAGACCATTTTATCTTTTGTTTTTTATTACGAAACATTAGGAATAATTGCCACAAATGTGGCTTTTTTACAATAATATTTAGTGCTATTTTTAAGCCAATAATATAAAAATTTACTAAAGTAACGGTATAGGGTGAATTTATTTTTCTTCTTTCTTCTTCTGATTATTAATACATTTAATTATTTTGTCACCCGGCGCAAACACCCGACTTTGACAACGTTATCGACTGTTTTCTATTATATTATAATTATATATTTTTTTAATTCATTCTATATATTTCTTCTAATCTCTAGTTGAGTAAATATTTGATATAATATATACTTGAAAAATACATTCGATTTTAAAAAGATATATAAAACTATTATATATATCTTTTTCTTTTGTATAATAAATTAATCAACTAAGTTAAAACAAGCAGGAAATAATATATATTATATATATATATATTGTGGTACATTACATAGATAGTGTCATGTGATTGACTTCATTATAGATATAGGTTATATATGCTATATTATATATAAGCACTTATATATATCTAATATTATAAGTGTTATTATTAGGTTAATTATATTTAAAAGGGTATAATTTTCTACCCATACTTAGGGTTTCAAATATTTCAAACTGTATTATATATTTACATACTAGTCAACCTGCAATATATATAAGATGTAGTATCGTATAACATGTAATATATACGATGTAGTATATAATAAGGTATAATATATAACATGCTGTATACTATAAGATGTAATATACAATACTTAGTATACTATAAGGTGTAAAATATAAGATTTAGTATACTATAAGATGTAATATTTAAGATGTAATTTACTATAAGACGTATCAAACTATAGCATGTAATATATAAGATGTAATTTACTATAACATGTAAAATATAAGATGTAGCACAATATAAGATGTAACACATAAGATTTAGTATACCATAGGACATAATATATAAGATGTAGTATACCATAAGGTGCAATATATTATTACATCTTGTTTATAACGAATCTCTTTACTGATTGTCTAAAAATTGTCGTCCTGACCCATCTTTGTAAACAAGCTTTCCAGGTCAATACAAGGTAAGAAGAAAGAGTGCTCCCAATTATGGGTGATCATAATTTATATGTATACAGGAGAAAAATATTAGATATAATCTTTATATTCTCTATACCCTAAGTAGAATAAAATTATTTAAGTTACTTATTTAATTGAATAAATATAAATTATTTATTTCATACCTATTATTAATCATAGATATATAGGAGAGCGTGTCATCTCACTCATCCGTTCAAAGTAACAGAAATTAATCTCTTTGAGCGGCAACTTATTGGGTGTAAGTATATTTTCCATTCAGTGGGCATACAGCGAAATATTGAAGAAGTTGTTCCTTAAGCCTTTAGATGCCGTTCCAATTGAAGTCAAAGTATCGACATGGGTTGATGCGTACATCAACATTACTCCAGTGTTCATTTCAAGTCAGTTCAAATCAGTTCCTGTTAAGAGGTGCCATAATCACAAAACTATTGATGAAGGTTGGTGAAGATTTTGTAGCTAATAATAATAATAATAATAATAATAATAGAGTCTCATACTTTACCAACTTAATAATAATAATATAATAATTATAATAATCAAATCGATTAAATCAAAAATACTTTATTCTGGCCATAGTACGTATTACATAATACTTATCATTAAAAAATAGCAATTTAATTTAAAAATAAATACATAAACGAGAAATGGGCTACTAAGGGAACGGGTTTTTTCGTCCTTTTTATTTTTTGAGCCATGAAGTTTTATACGCTTCATAGTCAGTTTATATTTAATATGAGAACTCTTAAAATTAAAAACAGTTTATATAATAAGGAAATTAATAAAATATCATTCGCTAGATAATAATAATAATAATATAATAATAATATAATAAATAATAATAATAATAATAATATTTATAGTAAAAAATATTACTAAAAAATAATAATAATAATAATAATAATAATAATAATAATAATTATTATTATTATTATTATTATTATTATTATTATTATTATTATTATTATTATTATTATTATTATTATTATTATTATTATTATTATTTGATCTGGAAATGGCATAGGCCTCCACATGGAGGATGAGGGTTTTGCGAAACCTTCACTCACTTGGCCTCCGGGGACAACTTTCCCTCTTCCTTCAAACCCTGATGTCTGATGGTTCATTTCACGTCGGTGTGGCACCACCCTTTCCAGGCATTTTGTCATGGAAGAAGGGGTTCCGCAGTGCTGTGTGTTAGTGTTTTGCTTTTTGCAATAGGCTTCAACAGAGGGGTCGATTCCATCCCCTGGTCTGTTGCTCCCTCTATGTGAATGATCTTGCTATGTATGTCACTGGGCTAAACTCCCTTGCTTGGAGCGTCAGCTTCACTGGCCATCGACAGAGCCACGTCCTGGTGGTAGTGCGCGGGTTTCAATGTCCCACTTCCAAAACGAAAGCGTGCTTTTCTGAAGAAACCCCGTCGCGTGGACGAATTCCTTCCCCTTTACTGCACCTGTATGGTTCCCCCATCCACGTGGTACCAGACGGCTGAGGTTCTTGGGTTTGTTGCTTGATGATCGCCTTTCATGCACTTCCTCATATACTCATTTACTTATCCATTGTGTCCTCTTTGACCTCTTACGGACCTCACCCTCACCTCAAAGTCTTGGGGTGCGGACGAACAGTCATTGCTGCGGCCTCTATCAGATCATGCTTCGTTGAGGGCTAAAATTGGATTATGGCTGTGCCATCTATGGCAGACCTTCCAATCATATCCTCGCCTCCTTGACCCTATTCAAAAACGAGGGTCTGCGCATTGCCACGGGAGCCTTTTCGATCATCCCCTAAGGAGAGTCTGGAGGTGGAGACCTGGAATAACCCTTGTACCTGGCCAAAGAGAGCAAGCTTATTGCTCTTTATTCCTTTCGTATTCAGGGTTGCTGGCTCTTCAGCCTTGTCACCCTTACTAGGAGATTTCTCCGCATTCCTGCATATTGGCCGTTCGCTGGGGTTGTGACTCCTATTTTTGATTTCCTTAGCCTTCCTTTTCATTCGGTTTTGCGCTACAATTTGCAGAACGACCGCTCAGTGAAATGGATTTTCTCCTCCCCCCACTGTCTGTTTCGGGATCCAGTCTTTCACCAAGGCTGAGACCATCCGGCGACATTGAGGGTTCCTTTCTGTCTCATAAAGTAAATCCACATGAGACTGAAGCACCTGTCTACACTGATAACTCCAAAACGGTAGGCGGAGTGGGGGCGTCGGCTGTCTTCCCAGATTTAGCCATTCCCACACCCTGCCTGCTTATACGTCCATCTTTTCGGCTGAGCTCATAGCGCTGGTTTTGGCTGTGAGCAGAATTAGCAACCTACCACCCGGACGTCGTTATGCCATCTTCTCAGACTCTAGAGGCGCTCTCTTGGCTCTGCTCGATCGGTCAACAAGGAATCCTTTGGTTTCATCTATTTCATCTATCTATTCCTTCGTATTCAGGTCCTTGCTTCTTCAGCCTTGTCACCCTTACTAGAGAGGATTCTCCGCAGTTCCTGCATATTGGCCGTCTCGCATGGGTTGTGACTCCTATTTTTGAATTTTCTTCTTGGTCCTTCCCTTTTCATTCGGTTTTGCGGCTACATTTCGACTCGACGCTCATGTGAAATGGATTTTTCCTCCACCCTCCTCCCCCCGCTGTCTGTTTCGGGATCCAGTCCTTTCACCAAGCTGAGACACATCCGGCCGACATTGAGGGGCTTCCTTTCTGTTCATAAAAGAGATCCCACAATGACTCAACACACTTGTCTACACTGTGACTCCAGAAACGGTAGGCGCGGCCGTGGGGGCGTCGCTGTCTTTCCAGATTTAGGCCATTCCCACACCCTGCCTGCTATACGGTCCATTTTTCGCTGAGCTCATAGGCTGGTTTTGGCTGTTGAGCAGAATTAGCAACCGACACCCGGACGTCGTTGCCATCTTCTCAGACTCTAAGGGGGCGCTCTCCTGGCTCTGCTCGAATCGCGTCAACAAGAATCTTTGGTTTCATCTATCGCAAAGTTCATCGGCTCTGTGAAAAATTGACTGGGAGTGGCATCTGAGTTCTGTTGGTCCTTCCCATGTAGTGGGGTGTTTCCCGGGGAATGAGAGAGCTGTGCGGAGGCCGAACCGTGCTGCGGCCGCAGGGTATCTAGGCAGACGTTTCCTTCCCATGACTATCTGTTGGACACCTTCGATTTTTACCCAATGTGCCGCGTCAGTGGGTTTTCCTCCCCTGCTGGAGACTGGTGGCTGAGGATTCGCGTGGCGGCCAAGGCTGGGCGGATGTTAAATCGTTTTAGGTCAGTGGCCGCGTCCTTGTAAACCGGAGTCGCCGCCAGGAGGCGGTCTCAGCCCGTTTTGACGGGATTGCCATCCACGCATGGCTTTTCACATGGTGAGAAGCACCCCCTCCTGTTCGTTTTTGTTCTTCGAGTTATCCTCTTACTATAGCCCATATATTTGTGGGTTGCGATGCAGTTTCAGCCATCCGACTCCGGTTCTTCCCTGACATTCTTACCATTCCTTTCCGGAATCGCCTTGCTTATTTTTTATGTGACTCCCCCCATTTTTGAAGTGACAAAGTTTTTGCGTTCCTCCATGAGCTTAACATCTTTTATCGATTGTAATCCTCTTGTTCCGTTATTTTTCTCGTTCTGTGTAGGGACTTCCCCTGTTGTTGGTTTTACTGACACGGTATAGCCGCTCTTTTTGCGCGCAGTGGTGGTCCCTGTACACATCCTCCAAAAAACAAAAAATATTATTATTATTATTATTATTATTATTATTATTATTATTTTTATTATTTAAAAAAATTATTTTTAGCCATTAAATATCATTGGAATTATAAATATATATTTTTTATATTTATTTACAGATGTCACCACCACTCACGGGCAGAGCCCTAATCAAGGAGGGGGTGTTATTATTATTAACATCATCATCACTATAATATTATTCTAGGCCAGTCTACTAACATCTTTATCCTAATCACTATCAATGGTTAGACTATTCTGAACAAAATAAAATTTTGCTTCAGTCGTATAGCCTCGTTTCGGTATTCCCTCAGATAGTATCTCTTCTTGACAAAAAATATATTGTTGATCGTTGAATCCACATCAATATCCGAATCTTGATTTTAGCTACATGGCTCAAATTCTTTGCCAAGATTGCTCTTGTTTTATTTCTCTGTGGTTGAGTTTTCTTCTCCTTAAGCAGGTTTGACTGCAAATTTAATGTTTCTTTTCCGCAGGGTCAGGATTATCACATCCATTACTTCATTGCTGTGAATCTACACATTAACAAGGGAAAAATGCAAAAAAAACTATTGAATGTTCCCATCCCCAAGCAGCCATCTCGAGAGTCAACTTTTGAGACTAGATGATTCTGATATGTGTGCGTGATATACTCCCCATTAGGGTAGAACCACAAGTCAGGTTTTTGGGCGTGATTTTTGATGAGCAGCTGTCCTATCTTCCACATATCCAGCAACTGGAAACCAGATTCCATCGACCACTGGTTCTTTGTCACCTCGCTTCTACCACCTGTGGACTGGGGTGCTGGCAAAAGGATTCAACTCGGGCTTTATTTAGCCTTGGTGAGATTAAGGTATACTACTGATGTGCTATATATGGCCAGACCTTTAAATCTTACTTATGCTTCCTGGATTCTATCCAAAATGAGGGTCTCTGTATTTCGATTTCCAATCTTTGCCTAAGGAGAGCTTGGAGGTAGAGACGGAAGTTATGCCTCTGTCTCTGAGAAGGGAACACCATGTGTTCCCTGTGTGTCTGACTAAGGAATTCTGCACACTCGGTTTTGACTTCCACCCTCAATTCAGTAACCTTTTGGCCACCCCTTTTTTTGTCCATTACATCAGTAGTTGCTGATGCCTTTGAATACCTCCTGTTTCCACTTCAAACTGTTTTGCTAAGGTAAAACAGCACAATGTGTAAACCGAAAATTGTGAAAAGTTGAAATTTTCACATGAGTTAGCTCATATAAAAATTACATCAAACTGGTTACATCCACTCCCACGGATAAGTACAAGGATATGGTTATTGTCGAAGTTTGGCCATCCAACCCTCCTCCATGCCGTCTTCTCTTCTCACCAGGCTAATCAACTGAGCTCCAATCGACTGTCTTTACTGGGAGATTTTCCAAGACCAAAAGAGCGTGTGTGAGACCAATAGTCTTTGTTTCGCTGAACTCACACATTTTGGTCCTAAGTTAGTCTCCTTCCTTCCCTGCCTCTCTAGCTTTTATGGAAGAGAATAGTGCGCTACCTGCTGGCTATGTAATTTTGGAGTATCTCACATTATACTGATCGGCGCATCGACTTGCATATATATATAGAGAATTCTCATATGCACATAGATACGAAAAAGATTCAACTAGGTACCCCGCCCTTATTTCCATCAATTCAAACATATCTGTAACGATCTGCACACATCACTGAGGAATTTGCATTCTGTTAGGTCCCTCTAACGTGGGTTGTTGGATAATTAGTTAGCTGATGGAGCGAGCAAGTTCAGCCCACTACGCGTCGGGCGTAACCGTAAAGACGCATCCCACACACTTTACTCATCGAGGAACTTCCAAAATGGACTGTTTTCTCCCTGCCCAGTGCTTTTCAAGACATGTTGGCAAGACTGTATTGGAGCTGAGAGACTTGCCGGCAGTGTGTGTTAAAAATCCGGGTTCGGTAAAAACCGCTCTGAAAGTTGGTCTCCCATCAGGCGTGCCAGATACAACGGAAGAGAGTGACATTGAGCACGACTTCTGATCCCGGCCTCACTGATTTGACCACACAGATATCCTATAAGAATCAGCCTTTCTTCGGCTAGCACCTCGAGCTTTGACGTAATTTTTTGGCATTCTTACGGGAACTGAGTTTTGTATTCTTAATTAAGATATGACACAATTTATATTGGACCACTACATTGTCGTTAATGTCTAGGGCTGCAGCGTCAGTGGTTGGTTTCCACAACATAAAGACCAGTTCGAACGAGCAGTGCACTGCAGCCTGCAACCAGAAAACAAAAGAAAATGGTGCGCTTTATCTATTATATTATTATTATTAACTACTTATTATTATTTTGTTAGTATTAATTATATTATTGATTATATTATTATTATTTAATTTATTATTGGTTATTATTATTATATTTGTTCAATTTGTAGTTTTTATTACTATTTTAATTTTGGGAAGTCAAAAATATTTTTCCTTGAAACCTCGACCTTTGTTAGAAGGTATCCCCACACTCTCCCTTAATATTTGTATACCCCGCTCCCCTTCAATAATTGTATTTACATTCTCTAAGTCTTAAACCATTTTATTATTGTAGCTTAAAACAGGAAATAACAATTTCAATTTGCGGATGGCACATTGGTTCAAGTTGATTATTCTGATGCCATTTAACAAAGTTTGATGGTTCAAAGGACTTCTGGCACTTCCTTTAGGTTTTTCCAGCCCTGGGGAGATCGGCGCGGCTTCTTTTTGTCAATGTGGGCTGTTGGATATACATGCGCACAGGAGGAACCTAGAACCAGAAACGCATTCTGCCATCATTCTAGCTTTATTCTCTGGTAAGGTTTAGTGCATATTAGTTAGTTGTAGAAATTTAGTTCAAGGGCCAGAAGCAATCCTTTGCACACACAGGAGGGAATAGCAGGGTTTTCTGAGGGGGTATAGGTATGTGTTCCTGACCCAGATGTTGGTCTTACAAGTTGGACGAGACACCACAGTGGGGTCCGTCGCGGGTGTTGAAAATTTCGTTTTCTGGCCCGAAATTTAATTATGGTTTCTCCAACCTCCAGCCCAAAACTCATTACGATGTTCATTATATACTATATATATATACTATATATTATACTATATATATTTACATATATGATTAGTATATTATATACTAATATATATATGTATATATTATAGTAGATGATATATATATATTAGTATATATATATTATATATGATAGAGGGCCTATATATATTATATTAACTACTATGATAATATACTCATATATATACTGACTTACTATATATATATGATATATAGTGTATACTATGATAACAGGTAGTATATTATATATATTTATATATATAGTGTATAATAAAAGCAATTTTTTTCTCTCTTTCTCTTTCTTCTTCATCTTTCCTCGTTTGCTTTGGGGCCCCAAGGGACTGGGTCGCAGTGCGGCTGGTTGATGCATCGACAAGAAACGCAGTAGCAAGAATATACAAAAGTCGAAAGGAAAGCCAAGCCTTACCGCCCCTCTGTACTCATTATTAGTGAGAACTCGTCACAGACGAAAATCCCAACCCTAGAGCTTCAGTGGGAACCGATATCCAGCGACGGACCCTCACTAATGGTAATCGTCAGTGTAAGGGTTCATCCCCTTTGGCCGAGGTGGGCCACAAACCATAACCCCCAATCAAATCACCCGCCAGTTGTTCTTCCTATCATGCCACCCTTTATTCTCGCCCTCTGCAACTCACATTTCTCTCCTTCAACATTCGTTCACCGACCTCAATCCACTTCTCTTCGGTCTCCTAGCCGGTTCAGTTCCAACACACTCCTCTGCTACTAGTAACATCCGCTTAACCAAAACCGGACCTATCATTATACATTCCTTTCCACATGACCAAACCCATCTCAACATACTCTCTTTCATTTTTCCTCTCATTTACCCCTTTCCTTTACACCACACCCGACTCTCTAATTATCGTTCCTCTCCTCATTTTTATTAATTGCTCTTTTACACACCTACCTTGCCCCTAGATTGTCCCATTGATACACCATTGAAACTTTAGAGTCTATACTTCACTATTATCCAGACGATATAGCCTCACTACATACAATAAACAAGGTACAATCATCTCTATGTAAAGACCTAAGCGCACTCAAACTTAGTCCCCTTTACATTCACCAACGATTTATTGCAACCAGCAACCTTCCCTGCCATTCCACGAACTTTCCTACTACCCGTACACCTGCATTTCATCGTGTCCCTGTTACTCATCAACACATACCGTAAATAGTTTAAACTCAACACTTGCCACTGCTTCATCATCTAAGCATAACTTCACACTGAGGACTGTCCTCACTCCAACCATAACTTATACACGTTTACTTTCAAACCCCTCCTTTTACATACCCTCGTGCCAAATCTCTCTACTATATCCTCTTCTATTCAAAAACTCTCTTCAGAATTCGCCACACAAAACCACATCGTCCGCATATAATAGGTAGGGCACCCTCCACTCCCTCTTCCATTCTCCGATATTCTCGACACCTTTTCCTGCCATCACCCACCTCGAATTTTTCATAAGGCCCCATCCATTCAACAGTTGAATACCAAGGAGACATAACACACCTGTCTCACTCCGCTTATTAATCCTAAACAATCACCATTGACGAACACATTTTTATTTCCTTTACCCACGCCTGCACTTGTCAAATACAGCTTTTTGATTCGCAATTGAGAAGCCTACCAACCAACACCATATAATCGACTAATACCTGCCATAAAAAGCTTCTATTAACTCTAGTCATATCGCCTGTTGTAAATCCATAAAACCTATAATATAATTTATTCTTCTTCTCCTCCATTTTTCTCAATCTTTTTCAATGTAAGATTTTGATCCCACATCCTTCCTACCACTCCTAAACGCACTCACCTTGTTCTTCACCAATCAGTCCCTCAGTCATCGACGCACTCTTTCAACCAAAATAACCAGCATATACCTTTCCCTACAAACCCTCAGTAAACTATTCCCCTATATATTTTTACAATTCCGCTTCTCTCTCCCTTTTACCCTTATATAAGGGGTACTATTAACCGGGCTCTCGTCCATTCCCTTGGAACCTATATCCCTCCAGAAACGCTTTTATTGCACAACTTGCCAAATCTGCCAATCAATCAACCATCTTCGGCCTCCGCTCTTTGATCATTTTCCTTAGTATTTCATTCTTTATACCGACAGATTTACCATTCTTCAACGAGCTCTCCTCACTCTATCCCATTACCCCCTCCTTACTAATAACCTCATCCCCAAAAATACCTACTTCTTGGACCATCAAAACCACACACATTCACACTACCACCTCATCATTACTGTTAATATTGTGCAGATTTTCGAAGTGTTCTATCCACACTCCCCTCCATCTATTTCATCAGTTACAAAAGCACATCCCTATTTCATTATCTACGAGCAGATTTCCCTTATTCTCATTCTTAACTATTCGCGCTTCCTTCCAGAAGAGCTTCCTCATTCTTTTAGTCCTCATTTATCCTCCTTCCAAAACCTGTTCATTTACCTCTTGTTCTTCTCCTACGTAATGCACCTTATTTAGTATTTCTGTTTTCACCTCCTTATAAATATTCCAAGCATCTTTCTTTTGAAACTTTATCAATTTGCTTTTAGTACATTCACCTGAAGCTTGCTTTATTACTTTAACCCCTTTCCATCACTTTCATTCCACCAATGTCGTGTTAACATCTGACTTCCCTTTAGCATCCCACACTTCATTTACACTACCTAACAATTGCTTCCTTCTTTGCCCCCAATTTGTTCAGTATCAAACTGTTTCACATTCAACCGACTTTATAGCGGCGCTCTTACATACGTTATCTTATTGCTTGTTTCACTGTAACTTCCGACCTTAATTTTACACTACTCCTTTCGTATCACCTTCCTCTCCAGTCCAAGCCCCCACTAAACTTAATTTTACTAGAACCATATATAATGATCGGATAATCCCATTCCTAAACCGCTCACTGATTATTTAACATCCACACATACTTCAACATCTCACTTTCTTCACCAACACAAATCCAAATCATACTTTTCACTTCGGAACCATCTCTACTTACACCCACTCTAGTATACTTATGGATACTATATATTATTAATATATATATATGTATGTGATAATGAAACTGATATTACTAATATATATATATAGATAATATATATATATATATATATATATATAACTATCATAATTATATAATATATATATATTATATATATATATATATATATAATATATATATATTCTTCCTTTCTTTCTTCTCTTCCTCTTTGCCAAGAATTATGGGTAAAGGTGCGTGTTCATGCCATCGGAAAAGAAAATGTAGAAGATATGAAAAAGTCGAAAAGGAAAGCCAGCCACTTACGGGGCCGCCCCTCTGTACTATTAATTAGTGAGAACTTCGTCACAGACAGAAAATCCCCCTAGAGCTTCATGGGACCTAGACGGACCCGAACGGACAACCTCACTATGGTAAAATCGTCAAATGTAAGGGTTTCATCCTTGGCCCAGGTGGCCAGCAACCATGGCGCTCACCATACAAAACCCCGTTCATTCCAATCCTATTCATGCAGCCTTTATTCTCGTCTCTCACACACACTCTCTCTTGCAAACATTCCTTTCAAATGACTCAATCCACTTTTTTCTTCGGTCTCCCAGCCGGTCGGTTCCGCCAACACACTTCACCATTAATACCATCCGCTTAACCAAAAGACTGTCAATTCATCCTTTCCACATGGACCAAACATCTCAACATACTTTAATTTTTCTCTCATTTACCTTTTCCTTCACACCACACAACTGTCTAAATACGTTCATTTCCTCATTTTATCATTCTTCTCACACCTAGAGCAACAGAATGCATCCTAAGATTGTCCATACTCGAACACATTGAACTTTAGCATCTATATTCTTATTCCAGACCATCAGTCTCACTAACTAACAATAAACACAGGTAACACATATACCCTCCATGCATACCCTAGCGCACTCCAATACGTTAGTCCTTTTACATGTCACTCACGATTTAATTGCACCAGCCACCTTCCTGCCATTCACAACTTGTCCTACTACACTCTGCATGATTCATTCCATTTTCATTCAACAACATACCCCTAAATATTTAAACTCAAGAACTTGTTCCAGTTTGCTCAACATCTAACGTAAACTTTTCACACGCTGAGGGGCCATTCTCCTCACGAACGCGATAACCTTACTCTTATCTAACGGTTTACGCAACCTCTCCTTTTACAACACCCTGGCCAAATCTCTCTACCGAATCTTTCAACTCTCTCCACGGATTCGCCACACGACCAAATCATCCGGCATATAATTAGGTTAGGGTACCCTCACACTCATCTCTATCCTCCATCATTCCTATAACACAATTCCTGCCACCTCTCCCACCTCTAATTCATTTCATAACCCCATCATATATAAATTGAAAAACCAAGCAGACATAACACAACCTGTCTTACTCCGGCTATTAATACTAACCAATCACTTTCTACAGACAACTCATTTATTCTTAAGAATTCAGCACACGCTTCACTATCGTAATACATACTTTTGATCCAATTCGAGAAGCCTACCACCACATCATATATCAGCTAACACCGGTGCCATAGAGCTTCCTTTAACCCTATCATACGCCTGTTTGCATATACCATAAAACCTAAAATACAATTTATTATTCTTCCTCATTTTCTCAGTCATTTGGGTCAATGTAAAGATTTGATCCACATCATTCCTCTTACCACTCCTAAACGCAGTCACCTTGTTCTTCACCAATCAGTCCCTTCAGTCACTCGACGCACTTCTTTGACCAAAATACAGCATATACCTTCCCTACAAACACTCAAGTAAACTTATTTCCTATAATTCCTACAGTCGCCCTTATTCTCTTACCCTTATATAGGGCTATTACAAGCTCTCCTCCAATCCCGTTTGGAACTAACCTGCCATAAACGCTTTATTACACAACTTACAAATCCAATCCAATCACCATCTCGCCTCCCGTTCTTGATCATTCTCCAAGTAATTTCATCTATACCTGCGATTTACCATTCTTCAACTTTCTCACTCTACCCGTTCCCCTCCTCCTTGCTAATAACCTCATCCCAAAATACCTATTCTTTTTTGCACCAATCAAACCCAGACACATTCACTATCAACTCTTTAAATTCCTACACTATTTAAATGGCAGATTTTCGAAGTGTTCTTTCCCACTCCGCCTCACATCCATTTCATCAGTACAAAAGCAACCATCCTATTCATTATTCTATAGCAGGTTCCCCTTATTCTCACTCTTACCTTCGCGTTTCCTTCCAGAAGGCTTCCTATCCCTTGTAAGTTCCCCCATTCATCTCCTTCCAAACTGTTCATTTTACCTCTTCTTTTCTCCTACGTATCACTTTTAGTATTTCTTTTTTTCCTCCTTAGTATAATTCCAGATCTTTCTTTGAAACTTAATCTTTGCTTTTAGTAAATTCAACCACGCTTACTTTTTACTTTTAGCCGCTTTCTTCACCTCTCATTCCACCACTTACTGTTACATTCTTACTGTCTAACTTTAGAAGCATCCCCATACATATCCGGATTTTATCTAGCGAGCGCTTCTACTACTTATCCCATTTTGTCTTGTTCACATTAACTTCTCACTCTAATTTTACCTACTTCCTTTCGTATCACCTTCCTCTCCATACCAGCCCGCCACTAACTTTAATTTTACAAATAGAACATACATAATGATTGATGTCCCATTCCTAAACCCTCACTGATTTACATACAACAATACTTTCAACATCTTCTTCGAGAGAGAGATCAATCATTCTATTCACATTCGATCCAGCTCTACCTCCACACAACTCTAGTATTATCTTATGGATACTCTTGTGTTTAAAGAAAGTATTACTTACACACATTACCTCTCTCCTCACAGAAATTCATCACCTTCCCTGCATTCTCATTTCTCACCGCCAACCCCAAAACACCTGTTAATACTATCCCTTTTTTGATCACCTATCCAACCATTCAGGTCCCCCCAAAACTATCAATCTGAAGCTCCTACTCACCCCATCCAGAACACAATTGCAGAATTAATGTTTTTAATGTCACTTTAACGTTTCGCCTCAGATGGAAGCCATAACGTACCAACCACACATACCTTGACCTTTTCAAACTTAAATTTTAACCATTAGAATTCTAGGACTCACACACAACCAAAGTCTACCATAGCTCTATACTACAAGTCACTCATCAAAATTGCAACTCCTTCTCTCCCCCTTTCATTCCTTTCCACACCGGCACACACACATTTCACACCACACCACTCATTTTCACTGTTTCCTTTCATCTTTGTTTTCAGTCACAGCGAGCAAATCAAATTTGCCCCTTTCCTAAATACATCCATCACCTCTCTTCTCTTTCCTCCCTCCACATTTATTCTTCTGACATTCAATGTACCCATACGATTCATACAATTTCGCCGAAAATTAGAAGGCCGTTTACGGCGATCACGACCATCTCCGAGGCATGCATTAGCATTCCTAACTACCCTCGTCCCTTAGTCGCCTTCTACGACACGCAGGACATACGATATATATATATATATATATATATATTTTCTCTATATCTACTATATATATATTATATATATATATATTATATATATATATAATATAATATATATTTATATATATATATATAATATATATATTAATTATATATATTATATTTTATATATATAATATAATATATATATTATAATATATATATATATATATATATATTATATATATATCTATATATATTATGACATTATATATATATATATATATATATATATATATATATATAGTTTTCTTCAATGCTACTATCTTCGTAGCGTATATATTATTGATTTTTTTTTTATTTCCCTTGAGGTTGCCACATAAAGAATACACTATGGAGAAATTATTTTATATAGAACATACTTAACAAAATATATAGGATACAAGATCACAAACAAATAAATTAAAATTTCTTTAAAATTTAAGCACAGGTTCGAGCTTTCGTGGATCCATTCCGTCTCACTTCGTCAGGAACTTAGGCAGGTTGTAGAGAGTATGGTGCAATTTCGACTTCCAATTTTCTGGCTACTTGGTTCTATTATCGGCTATATTTTGATTATACTTTTTTATAAAAGATTTACTAGTGAACTGGACTCTTTTAAGTATTTGTTACTAATTTTGTCAATGATGATTTCACCTTGTAGATTAAAGTTGTTAGAGTTGCTTATAATAAATGATTCTGTGATTTTACGTATTTCTGTTTTTTGAATAGAGAAAAAAAAGAAAAAGAGTAATAGTTTTTATTATTTCTGGAGTATTTATATCAATACGATGGTTGCAAGTTTGTCTATGCTTTACTAGTGATGAACTTTATTTGTCTAGTTGCAAATCATTTTTATGTTGGTAGAATCTTGTAGTGAAGTTATTCGTTTCTCCAATATATTTGCTGTGATAGTCTATACATTTAATTTTATTTATTCCTGCATTTTTATTTGTATTGTTGGTTCTAGGTATTGGCATGCGTTTTAAAATCAAACTATTAGATTTAACTGTTTTTATCGAATCTGGTATATATTCTTTAATCGTTTTTATTTGTATGTTTGGTATTGGTAGTACATTAGAATAGTCATCATTGGTGGTGGTCGGACAAAGGAAATATTATGGTTGTTATGAACGTAGATGAAAATATTAGAAAAGCGCACAACTTATTGGATGACAATAATACTTATAAAAAGCTTAATAAAAAAAACTAAAAAACTTCCAACAGCAATTCAACAAGACTATCTCCGAAATTTTCGCCACTCAAAAAGACCTCCAAAAAAAATTTAAAACATATATACCAAGTTTATCAAAATTTTATACACTGCCAAAGCTCCACAAAAAAAATATCCCATTGCGACCAATAATTTCCAACATTAATTGCACTACTCAAAATTTATCAAAATGGATTGCCAATATATTGAAACCATTAATAGGAAATATATCAGGTTCGCATCTGAAAAACTCTGAACAGTTTATTCAACGCATCAAAAATATAACCTTTTCGGAATTTCAAATACTGATTTTCGACGTGACGTCTCTTTTCACAAACGTACCGATTGAATTCACATTAAATTTGCTAGAAAGATATTTAAATCAAAAAGATATCATTCTCCAACCCAATTTTAACATAATTAAAAAACTTATAAATTTAAACTTTTGGACCCACGCATATGTTCTCGTTCCAAGATCGAATATTAATAACAAATATCTGGTTCTCTCAATGGGCTCCCTCTTTTGTCTCGCAATCATGAGGAACATTCTTTATGGACTAATAGAATTTTATACATAACTCCAGAATTTCCACAAATACCTGGTCATTAGATACTGTTCGGTCGATGATGTTTGCAATACCATCTCCAAAACACTATTTAAACATGCGATACCATGTCCTGTAACCCTATATACTCTATTGGAAGACCTAAATTCATATCAAACTAATAATAAAGTATCACTCAGAAGCAATAAAATAATCAATGAACATATCAGTGTATTAGACTTTTTAGGAATCTTCATGAACTTTTTTTGGTTTTTTTTTTTTTACAAATAAGTTCACACCTCACAGGCAGTAGCCTATGCAATTGTGAGGGGAAATTTCTCTAGAAGCTGTAATTGTCTACCTTAGGAATCCGAACTGGATTAGCGAACCCGCGACCTTGCCATGCGACTCCGTCGCTCTACCGTTTGAGCCACGGTAGCGGCTGGAACACGAACCAATTTCCAACCTTTAAAATATGGAGAAAACCTACATTTTAACCATCATATATTTATTGGTATTCAAACCATGAAATCTCAATAAAAATTGCAACCTTAAGTAATCTGTTGCTGAGAGCATACAAGCTCTGTTGCCCTGAAAATTTGCAACAAGAAATAAAATACTAAAAATAGCTTCCATAACCTAAAATACCCGGCAAACTACATAAATAAAGCTTTACGAAAGGCAAAAGAAAAATACATTAATATCAATACCACCACCAATGATGACTATTCTAATGTACTACCAATACCAAACATACAAATAAAAACGATTAAAGAATATATACCAGATTCGATAAAAACAGTTAAATCTAATAGTTTGATTTTAAAACGCATGCCAATACCTAGAACCAACAATACAAATAAAAATGCAGGAATAAATTAAAATGTAAATTTGTATTGAATTGTCACAGCAATATATTGGAGAAACGAATACTTCACTACAAGATTCTACCAACATAAAAAATGATTGTTTGCACTAGACAAAGTAAGTTCATCACTAGTAAAGCTAGAACAAACTTGCAACGCATCGTATTGTATAATACTCCAGAAATAATAAAAACTATTCAAAAAACAGAAATACGTAAAATCACAGAATCATTTATTATAAGCAACTCTAACAACTTTAATCTACAAGGTGAAATCACGATGACAAAATTAAGTAACAAATATCTTGCAAAAGAGTCAGTTCACTAGTAAATCTTTTATAAAAAAGTATAATCAAAATATAGCCGATAATAGAACCAAGTAGCCAGAAAATTGGAAGTCGAAATTGCACCATACTCTCTACAACCTGCCTAAGTTCCTGACGAAGTGAGACGGAATGGATCCACGAAAGCTCGAACCTGTGCTTAAATTTTAAAGAAATTTTAATTTATTTGCTTGTGATCTTGTATCCTGTATATTTTGTTAAATATGTTCTATTTAAAATAATTTCTCCATAGTGTCTTCTTTATGTGGCAACCTCAAAGGAAATAAAAAAACTCAATATTTATATATATATAAAATTAGGGCTGGTGAAGAAATTGGTCGTCAGATTCTGAACTTAAAGGTTTGTGCTTGTCCTGTTAGAGATTGCTCATACAGTGAAAAGAAATTCGCCGCCAAAGAAATTTCAAAGAAGAACGCGACAAAGGTGAAAGTAATAAAGAAGAAAATAATTTCTCCGAGCAAAGTTGTGAAGAAATTTAAATCCGAAAATGGTGAACAACAAAGCTATGAGCAAATAATGGTTCCATCTGACATTGCTGACGAGGTGAAGAAATATATTAATAGGTTGATGGCAGAAAAATATGCAAGAGAAAGCAACAATTCTAAAAAAAAAAGGGAGAAAAATACTCTAATTTTTAAAGTTCTTATTCTAAATATTTTTTTATTAATATTAATATCTTTATCTCTTCAGTTGCTTTATCATATTTCCAGTGGCGATTGGCCATTTTTATATTTAAATGTATTAATTAATGTAAGCATAGTTGAATATTTTAATACAGAAGTGTACCTGAAGCTTTTTTAATTTTTTATGAAAAGAAAAAATTATTTTCCCTATTTTTTTTTTATACACAAATTGATATTTTCGTATACAATTTTTTGTCCTATTTTTTTCTTGTAACTGTTAATTTCTTTGTAATCAAATTTTTTTTAATTAAAGATAAATGACTTCTAATTTTTTCAAAAACAATTACTAAATAAGTGCAATTATTATTTTTATTAAAAGTTAGATAATTACAATTTTATGGAGCTTTTAACTAGATTGTTGTTAATTGTGTGTGTCCGTCAGTGTTTACTGGAATTTAAAAAGGTTTGATGTGTAACTATAAAGTGATGAAACTGTACCTACAGCAGATATCACATAGCTTATCAACTGTTGAATGCAAGTTTGGGGTTGGCCGTTTTCAGTCTAAGTACACAACTGGAAACCTTCAACTTGTTTTGCGTTACTAGTGTGAGAAAATTGCTGCCTCTCACATGCAAGTATATTTGTTGTTTCAAGTTGGAAAATTAAAAGTATGTTTTATTAAGATGAGTGAAAGTAAATTTTGCGTGCTTTATGCAGATAGTTGACATGCCATTATTATTTTATTTATTATTATTATTATTAATTATTATTAATTATTTTTATTGTATATATTTATATATATATATATATATATATATATATATATATATATATATATATATATATATATATATATATATATATATATATATATATATATATATATATTTTATAAAGTTTAAAAGTTTTCATAGTTTAAATATGATAATTATATTTTCTATAACGGAATAGGTAATTTTTTTAATGTAATTACTGTGGTCAATCGTAGAGCGGCGGGTCCAATGACAAGGGCAACGGGTTCGATTCCCTAAGTCGGATCCTAGGTAGAAATTATCTAAAGAAGTTCCCCTCCTTTGAATAGGGCTATGCCCGTGAGGTGTGAACTTTATAAAAAAAAAAATAAAAAAAAATTATATCTTTTTGTTTTCTCAGCAAGTTTCAAAAATTTAACAGGTATATCTTCTGGGTTTTTGGTTCAATGCACGGTACCCTTCGTAATCTGATGTTATTACTTTAAAAAAAAATTTTCGTAATATTTCTTAGTTAAATTTTCAAAAAAAGAAGGTTTGTGTTCGTCTTTTAGACCTTGTAGGTTGTTCTACTGTGTCTTTTGACGTTGCGGAATGTGCCTAGGCAGCAGTATATTGGGCAATAGTACGTTGTTTGAGTTCCCATAGGTTCCTTGGGCACACGAAACTTTCCCGTAGTTTTCAAATTTGCTGCGGCAGTTTTCTGAAATGCCATTATTTTTGTCTCATTCTCATGTTTTAACTTCAAATTTTTCATTATTTCGTTTTGTTCTTCAATTTCATTTTTGTCTTTTTAGCATTTCTTTTCCTTCAAAATTGTCTGGTAGGGCATAAGATAACTTACAAGCAAGTTTTTCATAGCTTGCCGATTCTTCTCCGGATCTTTTTCTTTTTCTTTTCATAATTGCTTTCGTCTTTCCAATTTGATTTTTATAAATGTCCGAAACTGATGGATCTGTAAATTTTAATTTGAGTTTTGGTAATTATTGTTCAGTATCAGTATCTTCATCTGTAGCGCTATAGCATTCTTCAGCATCATCTTCGCTGTCATTTGTAGAGTCATCTTCACCGGCATTTTCGTCATGTTCACCGTTATCTTTGTCGTCATCTTATTAATTAAACAATTAAGAACTAAATTTTGAAATATATTTTAAATTTTTTCACGTCTTTCAAGTGATAATTTCGTTTTCTGTCCTGGTGGAAAAATTTTCCCTTTTGGTTTTTCTATATAGCTCAGTTCTTTAAGGCGGCTCCACACATGCAGAGATTGTCGAACCATTTACCAAACACACCATGTGTGTATGGGTCATTTTTGACAAAGCTTTGTTCATTTGCTTGGTTTGCCATATACACAAATCTTTACCATCGCTTGTGGAAAAGATTTGTGTATATGGCAAACCAAGTGAATCCCCGTACACATATTTGTCAATACTTTGGCAGTGCAATTCAAGTATATTTGTTCAAATACGGACCCAACTTATTATATAAGGTTGCAAAAATTATTGATAAATAAAAAATGAGTAGTGTCTGTATCAAAAATAACATTGTTTTTTAAAATATGCTAATAAATTATAAAATACGATTTAATTCTTCCAATTTGCAAATAGGCCTATACTATACGAAGCCTTTGAATTGAAACTAGGAGGGCTTATTTTTTTTCTTTTTCTTTTTTTAAACATACCAGGCTATAGTTCTTTTATAGTGAAGCCATAACTACAATTGCTGAAAAAAATATGCATATTTGATGACAAATATTGGTCACTCCCACTACAAACTTTTCGAAAACCGAATTTGTCAAATATACGAATGTGTATACGTACATTGGCCTTAAAAAAACAAAAATGCAAAACGCAAAGATTCAAGGGTTTGACAAACTCCGCATGTGTGTGAAGCCGCCTTTACGCTGTCGAGATACTTGAAAAGGAGGTTGATAATCATGATCACCGTTTCGTCACTAACTGTGGAAAAACGAATTTTGAAAAGATAGATATTTATATATACAGTGTAATTAATTATTTTAAAATTATTATATATATATATATATATATAATATATAATATATATATATATATTATATATATATATCTATATATATAATATATATATATAATATATATTATATATATGGGCGTACGCAGAATTTTCAAATAGGTTTGAAAATAAGTCATTTTTTCAAACACTTGTCAGCCAAGGGTTAAAGCGGCATATATTGGATTATATTTACATTACATTAACTCAAATATAATATTTTAATATTGAAATTTTGATTATATTTCAACATAAGTTACGAAATAACAAAGAAAATTGCAGAATCTAGTCTTATGAATCTTCTCTTACGATTTATGTACTTAATAGTTGGTACTACGACAACATTAGACATCGTGGTTGCAGAAAATTTTTCGAGAACTGAGAATTCCAATTTCTTCTCCAAAACTTATTTTCTGTGAACACTCAAGAGAAAAAGTCTATTCAACCTGGATCGGTCATCGTCGACCTTGTCATGTTTTAACTCTTCTCAAAATGCTGAATGTTCTTTCAATTGTGCTTTTGAATATGGTTAGGCTATTGATATAAGTAAGGCATTTTTAATTATTGAGAAAACTGCCGTTGCTTCCTGGATCTTTCAACTATTTTCAAATTTTTTAGTTCCTCAGTCGAGTTTCTTCTTTCCATCCAATTGACATACCGATGAACGTTTATTTCCTCTCTGCTTACTTTAACCCTTTATATCATCTTGCTCAGAGTTGAGGTATTTAAACTCCTATTAATTTTTTAATAATGTTAAATGGCAAATTTTTTTTCAAACACATTCAACAATGTAAATAAAACTAATAATTAAGAAATTTAACGCAAACTGGAAATTTCAGGTGAAAAACTAATTTTACGATTTCAAATTTTAAAATTTTAAATTCACATCCAGGGATAGTAAAAGGCTATTCTTATTGCGTCTAGTAAATACACAAATTAATGCAAAACTAACTCATCCCCTAGAGATCGCAGCGAGAAATAGCAGGCAGCAAATGCCTTACGACAAAACTCGAGAATCCCCCTGGGGGATCGCATTTAAAAATAATTAAGCGATTTTAACTATTTGTAAAATAAATCCCTTTGGTAAATGAAGATTTATACATAGTTAATAAATTTAATTTTTACATTTAATTTGGATTTATATAAAATTCAGGGAGATTTAACATAAAATATATTAATACTTAATCAGTCATAGAATATGGTAAATATATATATGCATTCAAGAGTCGACTTCCCATGGATCCCAAATTTACCACTTCTTTTTTTAATTTCTTTTTCTTAATTCTATCACACCAAAGTTCCATAGTCTCTTTTGATAAATCTTTGAGTGCGTTTCCCATGCTGTTTGCATTTTGTTAGTTTTTTCGCAGTAAGGACATTCATATAAATTTTGCATTTTCTTAACCTTTTCATTAAGTCAACGAACCTTACGAGAACCTGACGAGGATGATAAGCTTATTATATCTTTTTGTTTTCTCAGCAAGTTTAAAAAATTTAACAGATATATCTTCTGGGTTTTTGGTTCAATGCACGATACCCTTCGTAATCTGATGTTATTACTTTCAAATTTTTTTTCCTAATATTTCTTAGTTAAATTTTCAAAAAATGAACGTTCGTGTTCGTCATTTAGACCTTGTAGGTTGTTCTACTGTGTCTTTTGATGTTGTGGAATGTGCCTAGGCAGCAGTATATTGGGCAATAGTAAGTTGTTTGAGTTCCCATAGGTTCCTTGGGCACACGAAACTTTCCCGTAGTTTTCAAATTTGCTGCGGCAGTTTTCTGAAACGCCATTATTTTTGGCTCATTCTCATGTTTTAACTTCAATTTTTTCATTATTTCCTTTTGTTCTTCAATTTCATTTGTTTTTTTAGCATTTCTTTTCCTTCAAAATTGTTTGGTAGGGCATAAGTTAACCTACAAGCAAGTTTTTCATAGCTTGCCGATTTTTCTCCGGATCTTTTTCTTTTCATAATTGCTTTCGTCTATCCAATTTGATTTTTATAAATGTCCGAAACTGATGGATCTGTAAATTTTAATTTGAGTTTTGGTAATTATTATTCAGTATCAGTATCTTCATCTGTAGCGCTATAGCATTATTCAGCATCATCTTCGCTGTCATTTGTAGAGTCATCTTCACCGGCATTTTCGTCATGTTCACCGTTATCTTTGTCGTCATCTTATTAATTACACAATTAAGAACTAAATTTTGAAATATATTTTAAATTTTTTCATGTCTTTCAAGTGATAATTTCGTTTTCTGTCCTGGTGGAAAAATTTTCCCTTTTGATTTTTCTATATAGCTCAGTTCTTTAAGGCGGCTCCACACCTGCGGAGATTGTCGAACCATTTGCCAAACACACCATGTGTGTATGGGTCATTTTTGACAAAGCTTTGTTCATTTGCTTGGTTTGCCATATACACAAATCTTTGCCATCGCTTGTGGAAAAGATTTGTGTATATGGCAAACCAACATATTTGTCAATACTTTGGTAGTGTAATTCAAGTATATTTGTTTATATACGGACCCAACTTATATAAGGTTACAAAAATTATTGATAAATAAAAAATGAGTAGTGCTTGTATCAAAAATAACATTGTTTTTTAGAATATGCTAATAAATTATAAAATACCATTTAATTCTTCCAATTTGCAAGTAGGCCTATACTATACGAAGCCTTTGAATTGAAACTAGGAGGGCTTATTTTTTTTTCTTTTTCTTTTTTTAAACATACCAGGCTACAGTTCTTTTATAGTGAAGCCATAACTACAATTGCTGAAAAATATGCATATTTGATGACAAATATTGGTCATTCCCACTCCAAACTTTTCGAAAACCCAATTTGTCAAATATACGAATGTGTTATACGTACATTGGCCTTAAAAAACAAAAATCCAAAACGCAAAGATTCAAGGGTTTGACAAACTCCGCATGTATGGAGCCGCCTTTACGCTGTCGAGATACTTGAAAAGGAGGTTGATAATCATGATCACCGTTATCATCGCTAATATCTGAATTAAAAAGTTTAATTATATATATATATATATAATACTATTAATATATTATATATATTTATATGTACTAAATTATAATATACTATACAATAAAATATGTACATAAATATCTTTTCTATATATATATATATAAGGGCTTAAAGAAATTTAATTTTTTTCCAAGAAAATGTTGACTAGGGCCTATAAATTATCAGTGCAGCATAATATTTACAAATTTAGTAATTTCATTGTACATATAAATATTAAAAATGTGTTATATATATATATATATATATATATATATATTATATATATATATATATATATATATATATATTAATATTGGAACATTAATGATTATATTTAAAAATGTCGAAATAACAAAGAAAATTGCAGAACATAGTCTCATTCATCATACAATTTACGTATTTGAACTACTTTGTATTATAATAACATTAGATAAGGAATTTATCTCTAAATTCGACAATGCAATTCAATTTATCGATGGAAAGTAACACATAAAAAAGTCCATTCAACCTGGATTCGGTCATTGTCGACCTTGTCCATAGTTTTAACTCTTCTCAAGTGGAAATGTTCTTTCAATTGTGGGGCTTCTTGAATTGGTTTAGGCTCAGGGATGCCATTCTACAAAAATTTTGAAAACTCAAGATTGTGTGGTCAAAATACTCAAGATTTAGAAAAATATCTCAAGACCTTCATAAAGTCAATACAACTCAGTTTAGGCTTCAGACATTTAACATAATATATAAATATATATATATATATAAATATATATATATATATATATATATATATTATATATATATATATATATATATATACAATATAAATAAAATATATATAATATACAAAAATGTTTGATACAATAGATATGATATTCATCAGTGATGTCAGAATAAAATTCAAGAGGAGGAGCAGATATGAGTTACGGAGCTTATTATTATTATTATTATTATTATTATTATTATTATTATTATTATTATTTTAACGAATGTCTTTATTTCGTATGATTCCTTTTGCAATTGCAATTAGCCCGCTTTACTCATCTAACCCTTCATAAATATTCATCTCCTCTTGAGAATTCTTAGAATTTTCCAGTCTCTTGGAGTACCTTTGATGAGGTCCTCCATCTTGCAAATCCTTTATTAATTCTTGTTTAGGTTCCCAGGTTATACAAGAATTATTATATTTTGTAACATGCTGCTTTGCCAAAATTCTGTCACTTGTGGTGTTTGCTTTCATCTTGTTTATAAATTTAGTTTTTACCTTATTTACCTGGGGAAAAATTCTCTCAACACAGGCAGAAGAGTGAGGCAGAACAGTCAGAGTGGTCATAAAATTAGATAAATTTTTAAATTTAGGTTGGTTTAGTCCATCCGTTATTTCACGCAACTTATACCAAAATTTGGAATTTTAAAGTTTTCAGAAGTAGGAATACTTGGGTGTACCTCTTTCATGATTCTAAAGTTTCGATATTCATCATCAAGGTCATCAAGTTTATTATTATCAGGTACAAAGGATTTGAAGTGGCCAGCTAAAGTTCCAATAGATGTGGGTGAGTTTTGACTAGCAACAAAATTTGGATCAAAAAATTTTAGGTTTAGCAATTTTGTTGCTATTTCATCAAAAACACTTTCTCTGCTTAATTTGGAACATAATTCAATCAAAAATTTTTTGTGCAATCTTTTCTCAAATCTAAGCTGTGCTGAGGCTCTTGCTCCAAAAGCGATATTGTTCTTCCGCCCAGGAGAATATCCTAACTATTTTTATGGATTCTTTTCTAATCCCGGGATTAATATCACTTAATATCCATTTGAGTGAGACATTCATTTTTAATAAAAAAAGCTTAAATAATTAATTTTAGTTGATACCATACTATGCAATTTATGTAGCCTAAAATGCTCCGACTGAAACTCTAAATTCAGGGCATTCACCTTTCGTAGTACGTATATAGAAGGAAACAGAGCATATGTTTTATACCACGGCTGGCAAGTGTCTCATATATTTTATTTTCTCTATCTATTTTATCACTTTTTATTTCTGATTGAAAATAAAGCACAAGTGCATCCGATTGCTCTAAAATTACAGAAATAACATTTTCTCTGGAGAGCCACCTGGTTTGTGCAAGTTTTGGAATACAATGATGATCTGTTTGGACTACATCTTGAATAAGAGCAAAATCATTTAAACGCTTACTACTACGAGAAAAGTAAGATGTGAGATCTTTAAGAAAAGACTCCAAATACGTTGGCAACACTGACACAGCATGGTTTGCACAAAGCGAAAATGAGTGGCATACGCATCCCAACACCAAAACTGAAGGTAAAACATCTTTTAGTAACTTTTGAAATCCATTTCTTTTGCCAAGCATCGTAGAATAATTGTCACTTCCAAAGCCAATAATGTTAGTTAATGAAATATTTTTTTCTTGAAGAAGCTACTTAAACGAATGGAAAAGGCCCACCAGCCATTGCCATTTTTCAACCACAAAGTGTCTAGAATTGCATCCACTACATCCCTTTTCTTCATATCAAAAAATCGAATTAATATCGCCAAAACTTTGGGTACGAAATATCGGTGCTTTCAGACTTATCTAGAAAATTTTGATTCGGCATATTTTTATTTAATTCCGCTTTTTCAAGGTATGCTATACCATCTTGGATGATATATGAAAGTTTCATTCTTTTATAATCAATCTTTTTGGCAAAATCATTGTCGGGAAAAGCCTTTTTACAAATGTCAAACAAGTGTTCTATATGTGCAAAAGGAATATGATGCTCCGAAATATAACCGGCAAATAATGCTTCTGCTTTTGCAATTTTTTCGGATTCCGAAATATTTTTCTTTTTGATAAGAAAATCACTAATATTTACCTTTGATCTCGCTGCTTGAAACTTTTTGTTATGTTTTTCTGAATTTTTATGAGACAAGAGCATTTTCTTACTGGCATTTTTTAAGGTAGTGGAGCAGCAAATACAGTAGCTATTATTTTTATTATTTTTGTCTTGCTTTAGCCAATCTTTAAATTCATCAAGTAGAAGCCATTCCTGTTTGAATGACTGGAAATACCAGGTTTTTATTTTTTCTTCGAAGATTCGTCTGCCATAATTAATGGAGGTTTATAAAATTTATTGAAGTATTGCACAATTTTCAATTTAATATCACAAATTCACAATAACGTACTAAACACTTTCAATTTTTAGCACAGAACTATGTAATACTGATAAGATCATAAGAACTAAGCCACAGTGTAACACTGCACACACGGTCATGTGAAGTCAAAAACTAACACGTTGAAAACTTGAAACCGGAGCATTGGCAGTTCTGTGACAGAATTTCCAATGTCACAAAATTTGACAGAACTTCTGCCAGTTTATAATTGCCATATACATTAATAAAAAACTAATCAAAGGAGTTCCTAATTTTTGGAAATGAAATATTTATATATTTTAAATTTATGTTTCTTTACCTATTTTTTAATGAAAGTTGAATTACTCAATGATGTTTAGGAATTTTAGGAACAATACACTCAAGTAACTCAAGATGAATGCAAAAACTCAAGAACTTGAGAAAAAACTCAAGCGATGGCATCCCTGGACTTAGGCTATTGATATAAGTAAGGCATTTTTAATTATTGAGAAAATGCCGTTGCTTCTGGATCACTTCATTACTATCTTCCAATTTTTTTAGTTCTCACGGTCGAGTTTTCTTCTCCAATTCACAAATCCGAGGACGCTTTATTTCTTCTGCTTAACTTTAACTTTTATATCATTGCCTTCAGCAGTTGAAGGGTATTTAACTCCCCATCTAATTTTTTTACTAATGTTAATTTATGAAACAGTCCAAAATTCTATCAATGCTAATAAATAACTAAAATAATTATTAAGAGAAATTTAATCCAAACTGGAAATTTCAGATGAAAAACTAATTTTACGATTTTTTCAAATTTTAATTTAAATTCTAAAATCTAGAGATAGTTAAAGGCTACTTATTATTAATATATTAAATATGACATAAATTAAATGCAAAATATACTCATCCCCCAGAGATCCAGCGAGAAATGGCAGGCAGGCAAATGTTTACGGACAAACTCGAGATCCCGCTGGGGATGCCATTTACAAAATAATTAAGGATTTTAATATTTGTAAAAATAAATGACTTTGGTAAATGAAGATTTATACATAGTAAAGTTAATTTAATTTTACATATTAATTTGGATTAATAAAATTCAGGGAGATTTAACATAAAATATATTAATACTTAATCAGTCATAGATATGGTATATATATATATATATATATGCATTCAATTATTGATCACACTAACATGGATCCCAAATTTACCACTTTTTTTAATTTCTTTTCTTTTTTTTTCTTAATTCTATATATATATATATATATTCAATTATTGTCAATTCCAATAGAAATCCTTTACCACTTTTTTTTTTAATTTCTTTTCTTTTTTTTTTCTTAATTTATCAATCAAAGTTCCTAGTCTCTTTTTGGATAAATCTCCAAGGCAGGTTTCATCAATGCCATTTTAATTAGTTTTTTTCGCAGTCAGGACATTTAATAATTTTTCATTTTTTAACCTTTTCAATGAAGTCACGAACCTTACGGAGAAATGACGAGGTGATAAGCTTATTATTGGTCGTCAGATTCTGAACTTAAAGGTTTGTGCTTGTCCTGTGAGAGATTGCTCATACAGTGAAAAGAAATTCGCCGCCAAAGAAATTTCAAAGAAGAACGCAACAAAGGTGAAAGTAATAAAGAAGAAAATAATTTCTCCGAGCAAAGTTGTGAAGAAATTTAAATCCGAAAATGGTGAACAACATAGCTATGAGCAAATAATGGTTCCATCTGACATTGCTGACGAGGTGAAGAAATATATTAATAGGTTGATGGCAGAAAAATATGCAAGAGAAAGCAATTATGTCCTTCCTTACCCTCAGTTCTAAAAAAAAAGGAGAAAAATACTCTAGTTTTTAAAGTTCTTATTCTAAATATTTTTTTATTAATATTAATATCTTTATCTCTTCAGTTGCTTTATCATATTTCCAGTGGCGATTGGCCATTTTTATATTTAAATGTATCAATTAATGTAAGCATAGTTGAATATTTTAATACAGAAGTGTACCTGAAGCTTTTTTAATTTTTTAAGAAAAGAAAAAATTATTTTCTTTTTTTATACACAAATTGATATTTTCGTATACAATTTTTTGTCCTATTTTTTTCTTGTAACTGTTAATTTCTGTGTAATCAAATTTTTTTTAAAGATGAATGACTTCTAATTTTTTCAAAAACAATTACTAAATAAGTGCAATTATTATTTTTATTAAAAGTTAGATAATTACAATTTTATGGAGCTTTTAACTCTAGATTGTTGTTAATTGTGTGTGTCAGTCAGTGTTTACTGGAATTTAAAAAGGTTTGATGTGTAACTATAAAGTGATGAAACTGTACCTACAGCAGATATCACATAGCTTATCAACTGTTGAATGCAAGTTTGGGGTTGGCCGTTTTCAGTCTAAGTACACAACTGGAAACCTTCAACTTGTTTTGCGTTACTAGTGTGAGAAAATTGCTGCCTCTCACATGCAAGTATATTTGTTGTTTCAAGTTGGAAAATTAAAAGTATGTTTTATTAAGATGGGTGAAAGTAAATTTTTGGTGATTTATGGCGATGTTGAACATGCCATTATTATTCTTATTATTAATTATTATTATTTATTATTTATTATTATTATTGTATATTATTATATATATTATATATAATATATATATATATATATATATATATATATATATATATATTATTATATATATAATTTTTATTTTTATAAATATATTTATATTATATTAATTTTAAAAGTTTCATAGTTTATTTGAGATAATTATTTCTGTTACCTGTTTTGCTAATTTCTTTTTAATAGTATTACTGTTGGTCAATCGGTAGAGCGGGCCCGGGTCAATGATCAGGGCACGGGTTTCGATTCCCTAGTCCGGATGCCTACGGTAGAAATTACCGTAGAGAAGTTACCCTCCTTTGAATAGGGCTATGCCCGTGAGGTGTGAACTTTAAAAAAAAAAAATTATATCTTTTTGTTTTCTCAGCAAGTTTGAAAAATTTAACAGGTATATCTTCTGGGTTTTTGGTTCAATGCACGGTACCCTTCGTAATCTGATGTTATTACTTTCAAAAAAAAATTTCGTAATATTTCTTAGTTAAATTTTCAAAAAAAGAACGTTCGTGTTCGTCTTTTAGACCTTGTAGGTTGTTCTACTGTGTCTTTTGATGTTGTGAAATGTGCCTAGGCAGCAGTATATTGGGCAATAGTACGTTGTTTGAGTTCCCATAGGTTCCTTGGGCACACGAAACCTTCCCGTAGTTTTCAAATTTTTAATGAATATTCTTATTCTGATTCTGTTAAACCTGTCATATTTTAACTTCAAATTTGTCATTAATTTCGTTTTGTTGAGGCATTTTATTTGTGGTATTAAGGCATTTCTTTTCCTTACAAATTTATCTGGTATTGGGTCCATGAATAAGGTACATACAGCAAGTTTTTTCATAGCTTGCCCGATTTTTCTCGTATCTTTTTCTTTTTCTCTTTCATAATTGCTTTCGTCTTTCCAATTTGATTTTTTTAAATGTCCGAGGCTAATAGTTCTTTTATACGTGAAGCATAACTAACATATTTGCTGAAAATATATGCATATTTGATGACAATATTGGTCACTCCCCTCCCAAACTTTCGAAAACCCAATTTGTCAAATATACGAATGTGTGTATACGTACATTTGGCCTTAAACAACAAAAATGCAAAAACGCAAAGATTCAAGGTTTGACAAAACTCCGCATGTGTGACAGCCGCCTTTTACGCTGTAGAGATACTTGATAAAGGAAAGGTTGATATATGATCACCGTTAATCATCGCTAATTCTGAAATTAAAAATTTTAATTATATATATATAATTAAATATCTATATATATATATATAAATAATATATATATATATATATATATATATATATATATATATATATATATATATAAGGGCGTACGCAGAATTTTCAAATAGGTTGAAAATAAGTCATTTTTTTCCAACACTGTCAGCCAAGGGTTGACGGCATATATTGGCATAATATTTACAAATTACATTACCTCAAAATATATATTTTAATATTGAAATTATGATTATATTTCAAAACATAAATTACGAAATAATAAAGAAAATTGCAGAATCTAGTCTTACATTTATCTTACGATTTATGTACTTAAAGTAGTTGGTACTACGACAACATTAGACGTCGTGGATTTGCAGAAAAATTTTCGACAACTGCCAATTCAATTTCGGCTTCGACAAAAGTAATTTTCTGTGAACACTCAAGAGAAAAAAGTCCATTCAACCTGGATTCGGTCATCGTCGACCTTGTCCATGTTTTAACTCTTCTCAAAGTGCTGAATGTTCTTTCAATTGTGCTTCTTGAATATGGTTAGGCTATTGATATAAGTAAGGCATTTTTAATTATTGAGAAAAATGCCGTTGCTTCCTGGATCACTTCAACTATTTCCAAATTTTTTAGTTCCTCACGGTCGAGTTTCTTCTCCATCCAATTCACATACCGATGAACGTTTATTTCCTCTCTGCTTAACTTTAACCTTTATATCACATCTGCCTCAGCAGTTGAGGTATTTAACTCCCTATCTAATTTTTTATAATGTTAATCAAATTTTTTGTCAAACAACATTCTAACAATGTTATAAATAAACTAAATAATTAAGAAATTTAACCAAACTGGAAATTTCAGGTGAAAAACTAATTTTACGATTTTCAAATTTTAAATTTAAATTCAAAATCTAGAAATAGTTAAAGGCTATTATTATTAAATATATTAAATATCACATAAATTAAATGCAAAATATAACTCAGTCCCCCAGAGATCCAGCGAGAAATGGCAGGCAGGCAAATGTTTACGGACAAACTCGAGATCCCGCTGGGGATGCCATTTACAAAATAATTAAGGATTTTAATATTTGTAAAAATAAATCCCTTTGGTAAATGAAGATTTATACATAGTAAAGTTAAATTAATTTTACATATTAATTTGGATTAATAAAATTCAGGGAGATTTAACATAAAATATATTAATACTTAATCAGTCATAGATATGGTATATATATATATATATATATATATATATATATATAATATATTATAATATATAATATATATATATATATATATATATATATATATTATATATATATATATATATATATATATATATGCATTCAATTATTGATCACACTCCCATGGATCCCAAATTTATCACTTCTTTTTTTAATTTCTTCTTTTTTTTTCTTAATTCTATCACACCAAAGTTCCATAGTCTCTTTTGATAAATCTTTGAGTGCGTTTCACATGCTGTTTGCATTTTGTTAGTTTTTTCGCAGTCAGGACATTCATATAAATTTTGCATTTTCTTAACCTTTTCATTAAGTCAACGAACATTACGAGAACCTGACGAGGATGATAAGCTTATTATATCTTTTTGTTTTCTCAGCAAGTTTAAAAAATTTAACAGGTATATCTTCTGGGTTTTTGGTTCAATGCACGATACCCTTCGTAATCTGATGTTATTACTTTCAAATTTTTTTTCGTAATATTTCTTAGTTAAATTTTCAAAAAAAAACGTTCGTGTTCGTCATTTAGACCTTGTAGGTTGTTCTACTGTGTCTTTTGATGTTGTGGAATGTGCCTAGGCAGCAGTATATTGGGCAATAGTAAGTTGTTTGAGTTCCCATAGGTTCCTTGGGCACACGAAACCTTCCCGTAGTTTTCAAATTTGCTGCGGCAGTTTTCTGAAACGCCATTATTTTTGGCTCATTCTCATGTTTTAACTTCAAATTTTTCATTATTTCGTTTTGTTCTTCAATTTCATTTTTGTCTTTTTAGCATTTCTTTTCCTTCAAAATTGTTTGGTAGGTCATAAGGTAACTTACAAGCAAGTTTTTCATAGCTTGCCGATTTTTCTCCGGGTCTTTTTCTTTTTCTTTTCATAATTGCTTTCGTCTTTCCAATTTGATTTTTATAAATGTCCGAAACTGATGGATCTGTAAATTTTAATTTGAGTTTTGGTAATTATTGTTCAGTATCAGTATCTTCATCTGTAGCGCTATAGCATTCTTCAGCATCATCTTCGCTGTCATTTGTAGAGTCATCTTCACCGGCATTTTCGTCATCTTCGCCGTTTATTTTGTCGTCACTTATTAATTAAACATTTATTAAGAACTAAATTTTGAAATATATATTAAAGTTTTTTGTCTTTCAAGTAATAATTTCGTTTTCTGTCCTGGTGGAAAAATTTTCCCTTTTGGTTTTTCAATATAGGTCAGTTCTTTACGTTGTCGAGATACTTGAAAAGGAGGTTGATAATCATGATAGGCAAATAAAATTCTGAAAATTAAAAAATTTCTTAATTCTATATATATATATATATATATATATAAAATATATATATATATATATATATTATATATCATATATATATTTTATAATATATATATATATATATATATATATATATATATATAAGGGCGTACGCAGAATTTTCAAATAGGTTGAAAATAAGTCATTTTTTCCAAACAATGTCAGCCAAGGGTTGACGGGCATATATTGGCATAATATTTACAAATTACATTTACCTTAAAATATATACATTAATATTGAAATTATGATTATATTTCAAAACATAAGTTACGAAATAACAAAAAAAATTGCAGAATCTAGTCTTACATTTATCTTACGATTTATGTACTAAAAGTAGTTGGGACTACGACAACATTAGACGTCGTGAATTTGCAGAAAAATTTTCGACAACTGCCAATTCAATTTCAGCTTTCTTCGACAAAAGTAATTTTCTGTGAACACTCAAGAGAAAAAAGTCCATTCAACCTGGATTCGGTCATCGTCGACCTTGTCCATGTTTTAACTCTTCTCAAAGTGCTGAATGTTCTTTCAATTGTGATTTTTCTCCGGATCTTTTTCTTTTCATAATTGCTTTCGTCTATCCAATTTGATTTTTATAAATGTCCGAAACTGATGGATCTGTAAATTTTAATTTGAGTTTTGGTAATTATTATTCAGTATCAGTATCTTCATCTGTAGCGCTATAGCATTCTTCAGCATCATCTTCGCTGTCATTTGTAGAGTTATCTTCACCGACATTTTCGTCATGTTCACCGTTATCTTTGTCGTCATCTTATTAATTAAACAATTAAGAACGAAATTTTGAAAATTTTTAAATTTTTTCATGTCTTTCAAGTGATAATTTCGTTTTCTGTCCTGGTGGAAAAATTTTCCCTTTTGGTTTTTCTATATAGATCAGTTCTTTAAGGCGGCTCCACACCTGCGGAGATTGTCGAACCATTTGCCAAACACACCATGTGTGTATGGGTCATTTTTGACAAAGCTTTGTTCATTTGCTTGGTTTGCCATATACACAAATCTTTGCCATCGCTTGTGGAAAATATTTGTGTATATGGTAAACCAAGCCAATCCAATCCCCGTACACACATTTGTCAATACTTTGGCAGTGTAATTCAAGTATATTTGTTCATATGCGGACCCAACTTATTATATAAGGTTACAAAATTTTTTCATAATTAAAAAATTAGTGCTTGTATCAAAATTGTTTTTTAAAATATGCTAATAAATTATAAAATACCATTTAATTTTTCCAATTTGCAAATAGGCCTATACTATACGAAGACTTTGAATTGAAACTAGGGCTTATTTTTTTTCTTTTTACATACCAGGCTATGGTACTTAAAAAGTGAAGCCATGACTACAATTGCTGAAAAATATGCATATTTGATGACAAATATTGGTCATTCCCACTCCAAACTTTTCGAAAACCGAATTTGTCAAATATACGAATGTGTATACGTATATTGGCCTTAAAAAAACAAAAATCCAAAACGCAAAGATTCAAGGGTTTGACAAACTCCGCATGTGTGAAGCCGCCTTTACGCTGTCGAGATACTTGAAAAGGAGGTTGATAATCATGATCACCGTTATCATCGCTAATATCTGAAAATTAAAAATTTTAATTATATATATATATATATATATATATATATATTAATAATATATATATAATATAATATATATATATATATATATATATATATATATATATATATATATATATATATATATATATATATATATATATATATATATAAAGGGCGTAACGCAGAATTTTCAATAGGTTGAAAATAAAAGTCATATTTTCCAAAAACTGTCAGCCAAGGGTTGACGGCATATATTGGCATAATATTTACAAATTAACATTTTACCTCATAATATATACATAATATTTTTGGAATTATGATTATATTTCAATACAAAAGTACGAAATAACAAAGAAAATTGCAGAATCTAGTCTTACATTTATTTAACGATTTATGTCTATTGATTTGGTACTACGACAACATTAAACGTCGTGGATTGCAGAAAACTTTCGACAAGCTGGGCGCAATTCAATTCGGCCTTCCTCGTTACATAAAGTATAATTTTTCTGTGAACATTCAGAGAATAAGTCATTCCAACTGGTTTTGCGGTCATTGTCGCCCTTGTCCTATGTTTTAAAGTGCTTCTCAGCGTGGCTGAATTGTTTCTTTCAATTGGTGCTTCTTGATATGGTTGGCTATTGATATTAAGTAAGGCATTTTTTAAATTTATTGAGAATTAATTTTAAATCTTCTTTGATCACTTCAACTATTTCCAAATTCTTTAGTTCCACAAGACTTTCGTTTCGACTCAAAAATGCAACATAACCGATGAAAGTTTTATTTCCTCCTGCTTAAACTTAACGTTTAATATCAAACATTGCCTCAGCAGTTGAGTTATTTAACGTCTTAATCTAATTTTTTATAATGTTATAAATTTTTTTTTGTCAAACAAAATTCTGACAAGTTATATAAACTAAATCATAAGAATTTATCTTTTCTCGTGATGCTCTGAATCTGATTTACCATTTTCAATTTTAAATTTAAATGTTCAAACATTACAAATAGTTCCCTATTAATAATAAATATATTATACAACACAATTAAAGCAAATTACTCAGTCCCCCAGAGATTCAGGGAGAAATGGTAGGATTAATAAAATTCAGGGAGATTTAACATAAAATATATTAATACAGGGTTCACACTGAAATTTTGAATTTGAATTCCCTGACTTTCCCTGACCTTCCCTGACCAAATCCGCAAATTTTCCCTGACCAGCGTGTTCGTTATTTTTGGTGTATAAAATATCTATTAAAAATTATTGCAGCCTATTTACTCAGTTCATACATTAAATTATTGAAAATTTACTTTAAAAATTGTTTACCATCATGGATGAATTTAAAAAATATTTTTTTTTTTAGTAATCGACCTGTACCTTCCCCATAGCCGTCCAACGCACTTCTTTTTTTTTCAAAAAGTAAACAGTTTTATTTATACAAAAAGAAAATAAATTTAAAGCTTACATTAATAGCCTAGGTGAATAACGTCCACTGTGATCACAAAAAGTTTTAAATGGGGAAGATTTAGGTTAACTTTTTTCTTCTCAAGCATTGAAATTTTTTTGATTTTATAGCGTCTTCTTCTGTCAAAGCTTTCAGTTTTAACATCTTTCGCTGCTCTTCAAGTTTATAGATCTGTATGGATAACTTTCTTTTTTCAACCTTTTTATTCTCTTCTTCTTTTTGGTTCTGTTTTGACTCTTTGAGATGTTCTTCATATCTCCTATGGGCAGCTCTTACATTTGTCATCATTTTTTGAGTGATAGGAACTTTATGAATACTTTCTGAGATCTTATATAGCATTGTGCACTGTTTCTTTGAGAAATCGAATATGTTTCTTTCAGATTCTCC